>JAASGH010000040.1:0-110018 GCA_023334155.1 Globisporangium heterothallicum | reverse complement strand
CCGCGAGATCCCGCACCGTGGTGGCGGCGGACGGAGAAAGAAGAAAGAGAAGAAAGAGAATCGTTGTTGCGCTGTGCGGACGAGAGCAGGAGCAAGCGCGAGCAGGGTCATAAGATGGTACCTGTGGGGTTTGAACCCACGACCCACTTTTGGCAACTCAAATTGGTTCAATTGTGTGACGGGTTGGTTTTATTAGAGTAATTTGTTTTTGTACCTTTTGTATCGATTTTTATGATTCATTTTGGTATGTATTTGATCCTCTTCGTCTTGGTTTTTTCATCTTTCAAGTGTAGCCATGTACTTTAACGAGTCATTCTTTTCAACCAATCATTATCCGATTTTCCATTGTATTGGCCAACCAAATCGATGCATTTGGCAACTAAAAATAGGGTGCTTAGTTTGAGGACAACTTACCTCACTTCTCCACATTATTGTCATCGAACGTGGAAGCGCTGGAAGCAAAAGCGACAATGAGCTCGTCCGCTGCGCTGAACCACGGGAAGAGATGCGTCCAAGGTACGCTGGTTTGCTTTCGTGCATGTGCGTGCGGTATTCACTGAAATAACCTGGTGTGACTGTAGAACTGGACAACTTCGAGCACTTGATGGGATGGACGCTCCGGAATCTCACCGGGAAAGATCAACGTAAGCTCATTGCACAGCGTCTAATACGTCCATTTTCGCAGCGCGCTAGTTTAACGCATGGAAGCGCTTTCATATCCACGCTGTAGACGACGTCGATCCAGACGTGCGCGCAGCGAAACACCAGGAGCTGTCCTGCACGGCGTTTGGCGAAGTCGTGGCCATCCCATGCGAATTTGTGTCTCCTGTGGATAGTCTCCAATCGCTTTCAAAAGCCGCGCAGAAAGCAGCCAAGCAGAAGACGAAAAAGAGAATGACCGGCGCTCACAGCAACATCTACAGGAAGCGACCCACTGGCGCGACAGCGTCGTCAAATGCCAGAGCATCAGCAGCGGGAAGCTCTGCGCACACGAAGCAAAGTGGAGCTGCTTGCACTCCAGAACCCTCGGCATCGTCGGCAGCTGCGAGGAATGGAGCAATGAGCTCCCCACGGAGTCCCGTGAAGAAAGACTCCAAGCCGGTTGATTTTGTATACGACGTCAACGTCCGTCGCAAATTGCGCGACGAGATCGACAATGAGCGCGCCAAAGTTCTCCACGACGCTGCTGTCAAAGAAGCGCGGCTGCGAGCGGCGCACAAATGGGTCTATGATAAAGCAGACCAGTCGGATAGAAAGCAGGCGTGGAATGGTCGCGACCGGCCACCGCATGCGTCCCGAGCACCAGGGAGCGCATACAAGAAGACCGCGTCTGATGTCCACGGTGGAAACGAGACAACTCGCCACGATAAAGCGGAACCAGCTGTACGAGCGTCGTCAGCTGCGAGCAGTCGAAGCAGCAGCTACTCCACATCCTCCAAAGTCCCGACAAAGACAGCCAAGTCGGTGAAATCGTCGATTGCGCCAAACGTCTCTGAATGGCGAACGCAGGCATTTCCAGTGCATCCGTCGGCTGAAGCAGCGAAGGCAGAGTGGAAACGAGCAGAGTGCCAGCGTATGCAGCAGCAGTGGCGTGAGGCGAAAGACGTGCAAGAGACCATCGACGACTTTGAGACTCGAATGCAGCAGCAGTGGGCGATCTAGGCTCGCATATTGCACACACACCGCAGCAACACAAAAGAACCGAACCACACACACACACCAGCAGAGAGATGGGACGAAACCCTGCTTCAAAAGGGAAAAGACGGGGAATATTAATGATTAACTAGCCAAACGGGAGGACGGGGGGAGAGCATGGCGACCAACTCGGATCCTGTCGTCTTGGGGAGAGTCGCCTTTTTTGTCTATCACGAACGAAGCTGGAGTTGTGGTCGGAGATCGATCCAGCAGCACGCAGCTACGCAGCATTGCGGTCTTACGCCGTTCGGAGCGGTGGCGCGACGAGGATGACGACGTCGCCTCTCAGGAAGAGCATCTCGATGGAGCGCTTGGACTGCTTGATGATCTCTTCGTAGGTTTCCTGGTCGAGCTCCTGCACGGTGATGGTCTCTTCAACATCGCTGAGCACCATGTTCAAGTGCTGGTCGTAGGCTTGCAGCACACCCCGCAGCTCGCGGTCGCCGCGGCACTTGACGTAGATCTTCTCGCCCACGCTCAGCTTAATCAGGTCCAGCGGCTCATCGATCGACGCCATTCTTGCTCGTGATGTTATCGTTTGGGGCTAATAATGGGGGAGAAGCGAGAGCACACTCCGTCAAAGTGCGATATTTTTTGTCGAGAAACACCTCATTTCAGATATGGGAAAAATAACCTCGTCTTTCAGGAGTGTCCTTGTATAGAGAGCTCCCTCTTTTAGAGCGCTCGGAGCGACACGAAAACGACCAAGAGCGCAATTGGTTGGCTCGCCCTAAAGACACAAGAGAGAGAGACGCTCAAGATGCTCGGGTACAAGGGCGAGAACGTGGCCGTGCTGGACGTCATGAGCGACGCGTCTGCTGCTGCAGTGGACAGTGACAGCGACGGCGAGGAGCAGTACGTGATGGATCCGTCGGACCCGCGCGCGCACGAGAAGACGAACCAGAAGCTCAAAGTGCACCCGACCAACAGTACGAGTCGGAGCAAGAAGAAGAAGAAGGGCAAGAAAGGTGTCAGCGTCGCCACTGGCGTCTCTCGTTGGGACTCGGACTCTACTGGGCAGAGCACCGGAGACGACGACGAAGAAGAAGACGAGGATCTCGGGGAGCGCATACCGATCGAAGTCGTCTTCAAGGAGAACGACGATGAAGACGTGGAGGATACCAGCGACCCACAGGCGAATGGAAAGAATCCGAGCACGAAAGCGCCTGTTGCGAGCAGCGTGAAACTCTCGAAGTGGGCGTTGTCGCGGTTTATGGTGCCACGCGACGAGCGAAACGTCCCTGTGATGGAGGAGTTGCCCATGGAGCCATTGAACGACCACATTTTGAGCGACTTTAGCTCGCGGTTCCGAGGCAAAGCCGGCGATGTCGAGGTGGAGAAGGTCATTGAAGACTTGGAGCAGGACAGCGACGAGGGTGAGGTCGATGATAAGTTCACCGTCGGCGCGCCACTGTTTTCAACGGAGAAACGTGGTCCCCAAGTGGACAGTGATGGTGGCGAGTTGGTTGATGGTGCCGTTGCCGCGGGAAAGAGAAAACCTGACGCCGACGAGAGCGCTGCGAAGGATGGCAAGAGCGCGACCCGAAAGCGCCGCGAAAACCGCTATTTCATCACGGATCTTGCGACCAAGTGCTTCAACTGTGGACAAATTGGGCACATGTCCAGTCTGTGCATGAACGACCGAGTACGATGCTGCTTTCCGTTACTGGATGACGAGATGCTTTATCCTGCGTGTACGAGTGCTAATGTTTCTATTGCTCTAAATCTATAGGTACTGAAGCCTTGCTACTACTGTGGCTTGCGTGGCCACATGGCAATGGCATGTCCTCATCTCCCATGCCACTCGTGCTTGCAGCTTGGGCACACATCCAGAGTACGTCGTGGCTCCGTATTCTGTCTGATCTGCTCCATCCTTCGCGATGCATACCTAATGTCCACCCGCTTTGCTGTTTTGTACTCGGGTCTGTAGAACTGCTCTAATCGTCGACTAAAGCACGACAACTGTGGCATTTGTGGTCGAATTGGCCATGAAGACGACGATTGCGAAAATGCGGACAGCGGGTTTCAAGGCATCAGCTGCATGGTGTGTGTCAAAAGCGGCCACCTGCACTGCGTGCCTGTCCCCCCTCCTGCAGACCGCAAGATGTACTGTCCCAACTGTACTGGGAAGCACTTGCTGAGCGTAAGAATGTCCCCATTTCTTCTGTGGCGATCAAGTCTTTCCTCTACAATGTGTACTGATATTTGGAATTGATGGTAGGACTGCCGAGAGTACGTCGAGCCTGCGGTGCCAAATTTTGCAACGAGCAACTTTCGCATGGCGATGAAGTGTTTCGTGTGTCAAAACCCGGGTCATCTCGCGGCCGAGTGTCCACAGCGCAGTGGCCAGATGAACCACTTTAGTTGCTTCAAGTGCGGTCAGAGAGGTCATTACGCGAGCGACTGTACTTCCGGTGGCAACCGGAACTCGTCCAGCAATGACAACCGACAGAGTGGCCGCAAGCGAGGCAGAGACCAGTATGACAGCGGCAGGTACGACGACGACGACGACGACGGCAGGGACAACAACTACTACCGTCAAGTGCCAGGTGGGAGTACTAATGCGCGGTCGTTCTCGAACAGCAACCAAAAGTCGTATTCCAGCTCGTACGCTCGCTTGGACGCTGCTCTGCCAAGTTACCGCAACAATGGCTACAACAACAAAAACAGCGGGTACAGCAACAACAACAACAATGACAGAAGGCGAGGTGGTGGTGGCCGCTGGAGGTAGACTTCTAGATAGATAGCATCCGAACTGTAACACAATATTTTGGTTCTGCTTCCCCCCTTCGTTTCTTCAAGAATCACTCCCATGCACGCAGTTCCCAGCTTTCATCGTCTTCGTATATTCTCTCTCACTCGCTTTCAGGCAAATACAACACTCTTCAAACTTACCAACAACAAGCACGCAAATGGGGATGGATGGCTAAATCTATCTATGGTCTAAGGGACTTGGAAAACATTCCTCGTTCCTGTGCTCTCTCTCTCCCCTATTCGAGTCTTCGCTCTCGTGGAGACGAATACAGGCGCGAGTACGGCGAGGGGGGCAGCCGTGTGGGGACTGCCAACAGCGCAGTTTCCGACGCGTCGTCGGCACAGAGCAGAGAGACCACATGGCGCCATTCCTCAAACGTCACGTCGCTCGAGTGTTCGAGACCCAGTCGATCGCGTCCCCGCGGGGTGTAGTATTGGATCCAAAACCATAAGAGACCGCGAAAGTTTTTGCAGATGTACCCTTCCTTCCCGGACAGCTCTTCGTGGTTGCGCAGCGCCTCTAGGATAGCGGGCAGGCGTTGTCGACGATGCTGGAAAATCAGAATCACGATCGCCGTGTTCAGGCAGCAAATGTTTTCGTGGTTCACGTCCTCCATCGAGACGATGGTCATCAGGTCGCGAAGCAGGCGCACGATATTCACCGCCAGAAACTCACTCATTCGGTCCATCTCGTAGTCCTCCGCCAGCCCGAATGTCCCTTCCTGGGGAGACTTCGCAAACTTTTCTGAAGAAAGGAGCATCGATCGAATAAATACGTTGGAGTCGACCAAGTTCAGAATCACCACCTCTGCAGAAGACAGTCAGCAGTAACCATGACGCAAACAGTTAGTCTCACCATACTACAGATCACTCTGACCACGCAAGCGAATCCACCTCAACTTACCCATGAATCTCCCAAATTGGTCATTACTCAGCATACGATGGAAAAGCTGCAGCGTTTGCCAGTTGCCCTTTGTCATCTCACCGAGCAGGTCGAACGCCGATTGGAAGCTTCCTGGCGAGCGATAGCCCCCTCCATTCAAAATCTCATTCACGAGCGACTGCAGCAATGGCGTTCGCGCCACGAAAAGCTGCTCATTCGGCGCAGCGCGGCGCAGGAACGCTTCCACACACGAGGCCAACCAAAAGCGGTAGATGGAGTCGGCGGGCTGGCGGATCAGCGTATGGATGATCTTGCACAGCAACCCCTTGTCCGGGTGACTCAGCTCGATCGGACTCGCCTCGGCATCGTTCAGAAGCCGGAGTTCGTGCTCACTGAGCAAGAGCAGTTTGCTGGAGTTGTCTGTGTAGTCCCGATCGCAGAAATTATGGATCAAGCGTAGGAATTGAATCTTCAACGACGCATCCAAGCTGCAGTCACAGCCAGGACCATGAAGCGGAGTCTGTGAAGGAGTCGGGGTGGACGACGCAACCCACTCGAACTTGTCGAACATAGTATTGAGAGTCTTGACCAGTCCCATTTCTGCCAGACGGTCTTGGTAATCGATTTTCCGCTTCCCGTTCAGTAGCGTGCACAAGACGAAAAGCACTTCCACGCGATGTGGAGCCAGCACGAGCGATTTCATAATCGCCTGCGCCTCCACGTCTTCAATAGCGTGCTGTCCAGGAGCACGGTTCCGGAAAATCAGGTCACGCAAAATCGCGGTTTCGATCGAAAAAGGATGATGCTGGCGATGTGGGTTCGAGCCATCGCTCGTCGACGCGTTTTGCGCCTCAGCTCGGCTCTCACTGTTTCGGTGCAGAATCGTTAAGTCCCCGCTCGAGCCCAGCGACGGGTGGTGCACAAGCTGGTCGATCGTTTGCCAGTCGCTGCGATCGGATGTTTGGCTCAGCAGCATCGCAAATTCGGCTGATGTCGCGAGTTCCGACGAGAAAGGCTCATACACGGGGTTTAACGCGAAATAAAAGTTCTGAACTTGCAAGACGACCAGTAATCTCTGGAGTACCAGGGGCGAGTTGAAAATGACGGCGTGGTTGCGATCCACAATGTTGTCGGCGCGCATCATCCGACTGCGTCGAAGTTTCAGCAGCTCAAGCGACTTGATTATCTCTGCGGAACAAGCAGATGAGAGGAAGACGCACACACAGTGAGTCGCTGCGTCTGGATCCGACAACCAGTGACAAATGCTATCGAGAGCAAAATACGTACTTGAGTTCTCCAGCAGTCGGCGGTCTTCCGGCTCAAACACAACGAGCGCCAATACGCGACAGAAAAACGCCAACTGACGAGACGAAAAGCTTTGGATGATCGAGTGGAACTTGGCTGGGGGTACCAAAGCAAATCATACAAGGTTAGCGGCACCTTCTTTTTTTACAAAGTAGAGAGGACCGGGAAAAGGCACAAGCAGCAACTTACGGATTCGGCTCAGGTCGAAAGATTCTTCACGAACTGCCAGGATTTCTTCCACGAGCCCCGCGGCGCCATCAAAGTACTTGGCTTCGCCCATCAGCTGGAACAGATACACGATGAGACCGTCTTTGTTACAGAGTTGCTGCGCGAGTCCCGCCGAAAAGTAGCACAGCTCTCGCAAAAGACCCTACACAATGAATCACATCGCCGATGCGAGCTCCCATGTCAGCATACGTCCGATACATACGACATCGCAAAGAGAGCAGCAGCTTTCGATCTCTAGATCTTCTCACCATGGCGTCGTTTAAAATCGCTTTCCTCGCAGCCCCATCCTGTCGATTCTTGGACCGTCCTTCGTGGAGTGGCACAGGGTGTTCCCACAGCGAGCGCACATCGTTCCGATAGCTCATGTGGTGGCGCTGTTGCCGGACTCTCCTCTCGCCGTCTATAATAACCGTCGCGCGGGACGAGGAGTTCTGTCCTGCTGTTGCAGGAGCAGGATTCGATGCCTGGTCGTCCTGGCGCAAGACATGGATGACACGCAGAAGACACTCGGCGCCGCCAACGCGCAGGAACCTCTCTCGCTCTTTCGTCACGACGTCCGCCATCACGTCGGAGGACGCGCCGCCCATCATCATCGAAGGGTGCATGCCGCTGGTGTCGAGCACCCGCTGCACGATCTCGTGCATGATGCGACGAAGCTGCTTCTTGTCCTGTCCCACGCTGTCCAGGATGTCGTAGATCTCGCGCACCACGTGCGTGAACGCGCGGCGGCGGCCGTTGAACGTCGTCTGGCGCTCGTACTCGCGGGTCTCTTCGTTGTTGAGCGTCTCGACGAAATCGGCGGGGAGATCTGCGACGGTCTGCAGTTTGGCGCGCGATCCGCTGCGCTTCCACTGGGCGTCGTCACTCGTCCACGGACTCACGGTCGACCCGGTGATCTGCATCTGCGCCACGCGGTCGAACACGCTGCCGCCGCGACGCTTGACGCTGCGACGCGCTCGCATGCCTCTCGCCATCTCTCCTCCGTCCACGATCATCTCCGTCACCTCAACCCAAGTTCTTTGCTATCTGGATGGTCGATTGCTGACTGACGAGGCGTTTAGCTTCTTGCGAGTGCGGAGAAGACGAATCAATTGGATCAAACATACAATCGCACTTTGTGCAGTCAGCGAGTCGCACTTACCGAATACATTCGTACTTTGAAGGATATATGCAGCTGAAGAGGATCCGTACTTCTGCATATATGCAGTTACAGAGGAATCCAGCGCAAAGTTCGCGATGAGCGTTCAAAGCCAAAGACGCAACTTTGCTTGCTCACTCGAGTTCAGCGGAAAAAAAGCAGAAAGCGATGGCGAGCGAGCTGGAGATCCTGGCGCCGCCGAGCGATGGTGTGTCGTGTATGCGCTTCAGCCACTACGGCAACAAGAGCCACCTGCTGGTGTCCTCGTGGGACGCCGGTCTGCGCGTCTACGACGGCGTGCGGCTGCGCGTGAAAGTGGACATGGAGCAGCCCGTGTTGGCGTGTTGCTACGGCGGGAGCGACGTCGAAGCGTTCGCCGGCGGACTCGAGTGCACGATCAAGCAAGTGGATCTGAACACAAAGCAAATCACGGCTGTCGGGCAGCACGACGCGGCGGTGCGCAGCGCCGAGTACTCGAAAGAATACGGTGCGTGGTCATGGTCATTACCAAATGCGTGGCAGAACGATCCTCACCACCACCATGTATGCTATGCACTTTCTTTTTTGTCTTGGACACAGGATTGGCTGTGAGTGGCGGCTGGGATGGCGCTGTGAAAGTGTGGGATATCCGCAACGGCAACAACGCAAAGATCCACGAGGCGAAGCACGAGGGAAAGATCTTCGGCATGGATCTGCGCAGCCATTTGCTGGTCGTGGCGACGTCGACCCGTGAAGTGGGTGTCTACGATCTGCGGAATTTCAACCACCCGTTGGAAAAGAAAGAGTCGCCATTGAAATACCAGACGCGATGTGTGCGCGTGTTCCCCAACCTGCAGGGGTATGCGATGGGCTCGATCGAAGGTCGCGTCGCGCTCGAGTACTTTGACGACGCGACGGCCGAGAAGAAGCGCAGCTACGCGTTTAAATGCCATCGCGGGAAGCTCGACGACCAGCTCTTTATTTATCCAGTGAACGCCATTGTGTTCCACCCGAGTTTCGGCACGTTTGCGACTGGCGGGTGTGATGGCGTCGTGAACACGTGGGACGGCGACAACAAGAAGCGCATCACGCACTTGCGCAAGTTCCCCACGAGCATCTCTGCGCTCGATTTCAACCACGACGGCTCCGTGCTTGCGATTGCGTCCTCGTACACATACGAAGAGGGCGAAAAAGAGTACGTTTGTTTGGCGACTTGACTCTGTTGTGCTTGACTTGCTGCTAATGGTTTGTTTGACTTTTGTGTGTGTGTGCTCATGCAGCCATCCGAACGACGCGATCTTTTTGCATTCGGTCCAGACTTCGGAAGTGCAGCCCAAGAAGAAAGCATAGGCTCGTCCATCCCGATAGACACATCATTCCTCCCCCCAAAAGTTTCGATTCGTGGAAAACGAGAGACACGACCAAGAAAGAAAGAAATACTTGACATCACATCCATTCATTCATTCCAAACCGCACCAGCCTTCTTCCAGCGCACGCGCTTTAGACTTTCATTCTACAAGTTCTATACATCTAGTTCCCGACGCCTCGGAAGGAGGTATAAGCACCCCAGCCATTGCCATTCGCATCGCCATATGCATTTCCGGACTTCGAAGACGCCTTGCTGCTGCTCTTGGACTTTGCCTTTTCGGCTTTCTTCTTCGCCTTCTCGGCTTTCTTGGCCTGAGCCTTCGCGACGGCGGCATTGTACTCGCTCGCAACGCTGTCCGTCCATTCGGTGACTTTCTTTTTGATGTTCTTGATCAGACCGGCGGGCCACCAGCCATTGCTTCCGAAGCCAGACCCGTCATAGCTGCTCTCGCCATGGACGTCTCCAGGGATGTAGCTCGATCCAGAGGCAGAAGAAGACGGGTACGCAGTCGCTGATGGTGCTTGAGTGAGAGCTGGGTTCGATGGGGTGACTGGCGCAGCTGTGATCGGTGTTGGCTTCAGCGTCGGAGCAGCTGTCGCTGGAGTTTGTGGAGTTGGAGCCAACGTGGTTGGAGATGGCACTGGCTCATCATCTGGTTGAGAAGGTGCTTCTGTCGCTGGCGCTTCTGAAGATTCCTCTGTCGCTGGCTTTGGCGTCGTGGTTGGAGTCTCGGTTGGAGGACTTGTAGTTGGAGCCTCAGTCGGAGGACGTGTAGTCGGAGGACTAGTTGCAGTAGGTGTCGGAGATGGCGCTGGGCTTTCCGTGGTAGTTGCTGGTGCAAATGTAGGCGGAGTTGGAGTCGCTGTAGAAGGAACTGGAGTTGGAGTTTCGCCGGCTGCGCCAGAAGATGATGATGACGAGCTTGCGGTAGACGGTGGCGGAGCTGAGCTTGAGGAGCCTGATCCGGAGTCGGACTCCGAACTTGAACCAGCATCCGGAATAGGAACCGCCGACGAAGCGTTCTTCCCATCCGTTGATCCGTACAACGCCTTGAGGGTGTTGAGATCTCCGGCACTCAGTACCGCTCGCTGTCCGATTTCCTTGTTTCTCGTCGTGTTGCAGTGCTGGCGCGCAGGCATGACGCAGTTCGTCGTAATTTCCACGTCACAGAAGGACTTGAGTGGGTATTCGTCCTTTGGCAGGCACAGTCCCGCGCTACGGCCGTAGTGCATGATGGAGCCTTTGTCGTACGCCTTGAAAATCGCCTGGGTTTCCTTCGCATAGTTGCTCGCCGACACGGGGAGATCCGTGTCTGTGAGCACGATCACTTCGCGCTCAGGGTGCGTGTGCTCATGGTAGAGTCCCAGCGCGTGCCCGATCTCATGCACCGCCGTCCCAGCTCCGTCGAAACAACTGTCGCCAAGGTTCACGATCTGCGGCTTCCCATCGTCCACATACCCGACGTAGCTGTAGCACGCGTCTTCATTCTGCTCAAAGCTGACGTACTTGTTGTTGCACAGCGTCGCTGGCTCGCACTCCTTGAATGTGATCTTCACGTCCGTGGCATCGTAGAGCGCGATCGCTTCCCGGATGACCCTACTCTCTCCCGACGAGAACGAGCTGTTGAGGCGGTACCAGACGAGTCCATCCGGCCAGACGTCTTCCTTCAATTCGACCGCGACGCCAAGTTTGCGTCGACGTGCGTTGATCGCGCGCGAATTGCACTCCACGGCTTTGTGCGCGAAACGCGGCGCGTCGGCGATGCCATTGTCTTCGTAACACGTCAGCTGACCGTCCACGCAGGATCCGTAGATGCTTCCTCGCTTGTGGGTTCTGCCGACGAGGTACTTTGAGGCGCGATGGCGGATGTGCACGCCTTCGAAATCACACGTCTTGGTCCCCACGGACGACGAGGTGGCGTTGTTTACGAGACTGCCTTCGCCGGTCCCATTGCTACCGGCACGTGACGACGCAAGGATGGCACCACTCGACCCCTCCGTAACCGCTGCCGCCGTTTCCAGCGCGTTGACCGCCACTTGTGACGCGATACTACAGACAAGCAGCAGGAACAGCAGCAGCAGCAGCATGGACGTCGCGCCGCCGCCGCCTCGACACTTGGTGCTCATTTCCGGTTGCTCTCTTGTTCGCGACCGTCGCTCACCCAGTCAGTTGGGTCGGAGCGCTCGCAACGAGGAAGGCAGCGGTGTAGTTGTTGTACCGGAGGAATCGCTCGGGTGGTTGCTGCTAAGAATAGTCGGATTTCCGAGAGAGATCGACCGAGGAAGCAAGCGTGGATGCAGCCCACTGCGTTGTTTCTCCCCACTGCTGTCTCGCTTTTCGTATAGACGCCAGCGTCTATTGCTTTTTTGTTTTATTCGTACGAGCATCAACCAGACGCGCGCCATACGCTTTCGACGCCTGACCTTCCGACGACGCACCGACTGACTGACTGTGCAGCTCTTCCCAAAACCCAGCTGCTGACTACTCAACTGTCTCTACACAAACTGGCTGCGAACACCTCCACTACCGAATAAACCGTCGACTGATGTGCTAGCAAAATAGAGAGGGAGGGAGTATCACACTTAAACGATGGGATTGCATTAGAAAGGGATTCAAGAATCGTCCTCAATAGAAGGTCGTCTCGACACAATTGCGAGCACGAAACGACGTCGGCGATGATGCACGAGACCACCAACATGGGGACAGCGTCACTCGCACAGCGCTGCGTGACGACGCTGGTGGATGCGATCGTACAGGAGGTGTACGACGAGACGCGTCCCGAGGCAGCATCATCGCATGACGATGAAAATGCTGCGCAGTCCGTCATCCACTCTTTGCAGCACATGTACGCTTTCCGCTCATCGTCATGCTGCACTCCTGCTTCCGTTGCGTAGAGATGGTAGTAGCGATTGACGCGCGTTTCTGCAAATGCGACACAAACAGACCACATGAGCTGCGAGTCCAGTTTCTATGGCAGCTCCAGGAAAGCTGGCGCACCCGCGTGCAGCGCTTTAAAGCGTCTGCCGAGGGGGACGGATGGTGGGCAGACTTGAAGTGCGCGCCGCATAGCGAGTTGGAGAGATCCCTATGGACCGCGGTCGTGGCGCGCGAAGAGCTCCAGGAGCTCCGCGTTGCAGCGTTCCCTCCGTGGTTCCTCTCGCGACCGCAACATTCCTGCACAGAAGCAGCAGAGCGGAGCCACGACACTGCGCTATACACCACACTGAGTCCCCGAAAGCTCGACTTCGCAGGCGTCGAATGGTACGAGCACCCAGCAGAACTCACCGAAGCGTGGGCGTGGCTCGATCTATCGAATCTGCACACGCTGGTGCTGCATGGCCAAGAGATCGTCGTGGACGAACATCTCGAAGCCGTCGCAGCTGTCGCACCACAACTTGTGGCTGCGGACGTGTCTTACTGCTGCCAGCTCACCGACATCGGAGTGCTCGCCCTAATCCAGTCGTCGCGACGAACGCTGCAGTCGCTTGTGTGCAACGGACTTCGCAAGTTGACATCCAAGAGCATCCGCGAGCTGGAGACGTGCAAGGAACTGCAGACTCTCCAGCTGGAAGACTGTCTTGGCGTCGACCGGTTGCCCGCTTTCACGGAAGCTTCCCCTCGACTCACAGCGCTCAATCTGCAAGGTCTTTCGAACCTCAGCGACCGAGATGTGCACGATTTCATAGCTCGTAAGTACGGAGCGCCTTTACAAGCATCGTCCTTGGCATTCACGCCCTGACAATCGCTTCCTGTAGCTTGTTGGCGTCACGTTCAGATCCTGAAACTCGGCGAAACAGAGATCTCGACTGCTTCGATAACGCAGCTGATGGCACAAGTCTCCGCTGCTGGTGGAGTCGGCGAGATTGCACTCTCGGAACTGGATTTGTCGTGGTGCTCGCGCTGTGAAGACGCCGAGCTGGGCTCTTTGTTTCGAAGGACGCCATTGCTCACGGTGTTAAAGCTGCGATGTCTCAATGTCCAAGACGAAGTATTGCTTGGACTCGGCGCAAGTCCCTGCTTCTCGCGCCTGCGGGTTCTGGATCTTGAGCGATGCAACGGGATCACCGACGGCGGGTTCGTCTCTCTCGCAGTATCTGACAATGCTGCTGTAACTGGGAGCCTGGAAAAGATCAATGTCTCCTGGACCTTCATCTCTTCGCGTCTACTTGCAAAGCTGCTGCTGAAAAACGCAAAGACGCTGAGGAAACTCCGGTTGCAGGGCTGTCGCTACGTTGACCACTCGATTTTAGCTATTTTCCAAAAGCCAATCGACGACGAGGAAGGTGCGGCACTAGAAGAAATGGACGCGCGGATGCGAGCTCAAACTCGAAATCCCATGTGGCCGAACCTGGAGCTTGTCGACTGTGCATGGGTTGACGGGATCTGCGACGATCGGCTGCTGGAGACCTCCAAGAGAGTCCCCAATGTGACTTTTATCGGGTACTACGGCACGAAATTCACATTTCGAGTCAGGTAGCATCGATTGTAGAGCATCCGCCATCGCTTGTCCCCCACCTCGGTCGCTACAATAAATCCTCGAGAAGGAGTATTTCGAACTTGCATTGCGTCTGGAAGCTAGGTTCGTCCATTGAGACCCGAGGGTCAGCAGTCACGCATGTCGCCGAAATAAACTCCGGAATTCTGCAACGTGCGACGCGTGAAGCGCTGACCTCAAGAAGGACGAAAGGTCACGAAGAGACAGATCGTCCATCCATCAGCAGCATCATCCAAGAGCTGCCAACCATGTCAGCACCATTTGGCGGCTCCACTGGTCTCGAAGGCTCGCATGGCATTCTGTACATCTGCGGGGAGAAAACCGGTGGGAAACTCGCGATCAACGAGTCGCTTCTCGGCAGAAAAATCCGAGGCATCCATGGGGGATACGACCAGTTTGTCGCCGTTGTGGATGCATGGGAGCTCGAGTGGGAGCAGCACTGCGATAGTGGCGTCGCGTTGGAGCACGAGATCGTGAATGACGGGCTGCAGCAGGTGAAGATCCACCAAGTGGCCACGGGCAAGCAGCATCGACTCGCGTTGTCTCTGGATGGGCAGATTTTCTCGTGGGGGACACGAGATTCGGTGTTTCAGAACGGAGAGTTGGGGCAGGTGGGCGGACACAATGGACCTCGCATGTGGAAAAGTGATAGCAAGCCGCAGCGAGTGTGCATCTCCCCCGAAGTAGCAGGTGACGACGACGACGTAGATGTCCAGCAGCAGCAGGTGATGATGAACCACAGCAACACGATTTGCCAGCCGCACCGCGTTCACGCCTCGAAAGAGCTCTTCTTTAGAAAGGTCGCGTGCGGAAGAAGCCATAGCGCGGCGGTCACGGACAAGGGCGACTTGTACACCTGGGGACGCAATTTCGAGGGCCAGCTCGGCCATTTCTCGCGGTCGCTGTCGAAAGAAGAAAACGCTTTACTCAACGGGATCTGCGCGTGGCCAAAGTTCGTGAGTGTGTTCCTGTCCAAGCCCCGAGTCTTTGATGTGAGCTGCGGGGATATGTTTACAGTCGTGTTGCTCGAAAATGGCGCCATCTGCAGTTTTGGCGAGCGATTCACGGGGATCACACGTTATCCAGAGGCAAAGACCGACTCGAGTCCGCACCTGCTGATTGAGCGCGGTTCTGATGGCGCGGGATTTGTTGGGATCGCATGTGGGTTCGCCCACGCGCTAGCAGTGAGCAGCTCCGGTCAATTGTATTCCTGGGGGTGGAACAATTACGGGCAGCTTGGACTCGGCAATGTCGATTCCAGTGCAATTCCAAAGCGCGTTGAGGTGCCGGACCTTGAATGGACCAGAACGTTTGCTGGAGGAAACTACTCGGCTGCGGTCACAAGCACCGGAGAGCTGTTTACGTGGGGCAACGGGAGACACGGACAGCTCGCCCATGGCTCTTCCAGCAGCGACCCCCGGAAACGATGCGAGTATGCTCCGAAATGCGTCGAAGCGCTGCACAAGACGGTGATTTCAGGCGTTGTGTGCGGCCAGCGCGACTTGTACGCTTTCGCCCCCACCCACATCGCAAGTATCTCTCCCGTGTGTGGCGAGATCACAGGAGGCTACGAGCTGCGCATCAAAGGCTCGGGACTCTGGGCGAGTGAGGATCTCACGGTGCGCTTTACCCCGCTCACGGAGGGCCGACTCCCCCGCGGAAGCCTCGGCGTGTACGACGAAGACACGCAGGAGATCATCTGCCAAGTTCCAAAATTCAGCCTCGCGGGCGAATTTGCGGTCGAAGTCGCGATGAATGGCAAACATTTCACTAGCAACGGGAACGTATTCTCGGCATTCAAGCGACCGCAAGTCACGGCAGTGTCCATTTACGAAGCCAGGTTGGAAGGTGGCGAAGCCGCGGCGTTTACACTCGAAGGGAACCTGCCCAAGAGCTGTCTCAAGCCGATCATCCGATTCTTTCCGTGCACTTTCGATTCGTCGTCGAGTAGCGATCCGAAGTTCCAGCAATCGAGAGATATGGCGTTTGCGGATGTCCTCGGCCGCTTCGATAGCTGTGTGGAGAGCGCAGACAATGAGGGCGACCAAGCGCAGCAATCATCCTCAGCATCAACCAGCACCCGCGTTCTCCACTTTGTCACCCCACCGTTCTCCTGCACAACAGAGATCCTTCCCTGCCTAATGGAGATCTCCTACAACGACGGTCTGCACTTTGTTCCGGTCACTATTGCGCAACCAAAGAGCGAGGCACCAGCAGCGGAAGAAAGGGAGACTCGTGGACCTCTTCAGCAGCATGTCGTTTGGTACCATAACGCGCATGCGCTTGGAGTGCGTCCGAACTCATTCCTTATGAGCGCATTGCCGCAAGTTGTTCACATTGACGTTGAGCAGCTGCTACCAGATTGTGGCGGGATCTCTGCACAGCTTCGTGCGAATATCCCTGCTAGTGACGGAGGCGACATCATGGCATCGGTGACTGCGACACTGCAGGTCCAGAAGATCACAGCCGACCGCACGGTCACTTGCACCATCCCGCCACTAAGTCAGTGGGAGTACAGCGAAGTGGCTCCCGACAAACTGCAGCAAGACTTGGCGAGTGCAAGGAGTAGTCCTGTAGGGGACTGGTGGAAGCAAAACATGCCGCGCACAGGGTTCCGCACCGAGCTCCAGGTCTCGATGAATGGCGGGAAAAGCTGTTTGCCCACCAGAGGCAAACCCAGACTGGAGGTTTTCGCGCTCCCAGCCGTTGGGAGCCTTTGGAGCGTGTTCCCACCCGTGGGCATTCTCTGTGGAGGCACAAAAGTGTCCGTCTCGGGCGATTTCTTCCACTTCGACACACCCGACGCCGTTGTGTCACTGCAGTGGCGAGACAAGTACTTCCAAGTGCCTGCGGTTTGCTCGCGATTGAGTGCTGATGCGTCTGGATCGACCGAGTCAAACGACGAAGACAGTTCGAAAAGCGAGCGTCGCGTGGTCTTCCAAACGCCGCCGCTGCCATTCCCCAATGACCGCGAAACCGCAGCTGCGATCGCGGAAGGTCTGGTGCTGGGTTCCCATGAAGAAGTGGACGTGTTTGTCGCGCTGGACGGCTCCCATTTCGCTGACAAGAGCCTCAAATTCGTCTACTGCCCCGTCCCCGCTGTGCTTGATATTACCCCCATGGAGGCCGAACCGGGTACGAAAATGGCGCTGCGGGTCGAGCGACTCGTTGTTTCTCCTAATGCTTGTGTGCGACTGACGTCCGCTAGCATGGGGATCTCGGCGGTGCGTTTTTGTTTTTGTGTGCTAATCCTTATGAATGCCTCGTGCAATCCAATGCGTGCATGTGTGCTAACGCTTGTTGTTGCCATTGGGTCCGAAGGTTGTTCCGGTTGAGGTGAACGAAGCGACTTCGTCCGTGGAATTCGCTCTCCCGAATCTTCCGATCGCAGGCGAGGACCAAGTGCGCGTGGCGTTCTCCGTGAATGGGCAGCAGTTTGTGGACCACGATACGCCTGCTGCAGGAGCTGCGGACGCCGACACAGTCGTCACCTCCAGCGACCTTGTTGACGTCCAAGGTGGCAGCGGTGGTGGGTTGAGCTTCCGTTACAAAGCACCTCCTCATCCTGAGAGTCTAGGAGCGGAAGTTGTATAAGACGTGTGCGCTTACTTTTAATGCAGTCTGAGATCTTAATGGTTGGTCCAAGGGAGCTGACAGGAAACACGCGACCAAACTGGAGAGTTGCATCTCTCGATGCTCCTGCAAAGTGCACACAGCGAGTAGAATCCCTTCCTTATCTCGCTCGCATTTCTGGTTCGCATTGGAGTCAACATGCTTCTCATCCACTTTCAATGCTGCCAAACGCTTCGATCAAGTACGATTCCAAATGCGAGGCTGGATTGGGAGCGAAGATGACAGGGTATGCTGTTTCATAGGAAAGCAGATTGCTGCAACGAAATCAAGAGTGTCTGCATCCTGACTGTACCGTACGGAAGGGAATGCCACATGACATCGCGGCACGCAACTGCTCCACTCGGATCGCTCTCGAAAAGCAATCGCCACAGAAACACACAGCAGTCTCGGACGATCCCACAGGAACCTTGAGGCTTTGACGGAGCCAGCTTGGCTTAATACGGTGCATCGCGGGAAATGTGCACGAGCGTTCCTTCGCTCCGCTCTGCACAGTCAAAAGAAGCAGTGCGCAGTATCGCTGAGGCTCCCGTGCGCATCATATCTTCCCAGCTGGCAAGCGACCATTTTCCGACCAGTCAGTCTGCTTTCAACAGCGAGCGAATCGGGGGATGGCTCGTGAACCTGTCTGTCAGCGTGCGATCATCCGTTTGTGGGGAGCGGACGAACGTTGAGCCATCTGGGATCGCATTGAGAGACTTGTGCGGTTCTCGAGTCCCACCCGAGCGCTGCGTCTTTACTCGACTGCCTTCTTTCGAACCATCTGAAAGGCACATTCTCGCGCTGTGCCCACCTCGTCGCTCTTCAGACTTCTGTCCCTCCGTATAACCGATCGACTCGACACGTATACTCTCCACCACAAACAGCAGTTCGCTCGCCGAAAGTCGCCTTCCGAACTGGACGACACGAGCGTCCGCATGCGGTTATCCGGAGAGTATACAGCGGGAGATTCTGCAATCGCGCCGTTACGCAAAACCAGCTGCTGGCATCGCGACCGAGGAGACTCTCCCTTTCCAGCGACCCATCTGGCGCGCTGACTCCGACGCCGACTCTCTCACAGCGCCATAGTGAACGCCAGTCGTTGCATTGTGTGCGCTCGGAACGTGATTTGCGTGCGGAAGACGAAATGCTTGACGTTCATTTCGTAAAATCTTTCCCAGTAGAGACGACGTAAAGAAACAGGAACTGCTTTTTCTTACTTTCTTTCCTTGCTCCAGTCTCGCATTTCGCACCGACGACGCGAAACACACACGCACACGCACGCGCACGCAGGAACGAAGGAAACGCAGTTATGAAGCTTGTGAAGGGACTGATCCTGGCGGCCGCGGTGTGCATTGCGCAGACCAACGCCATCGGCTTCGACGATGCCGGACTCACGGCCAGCGATGCTGGGGCAGTCAAGCCCGCGGGCGAAGTGCGCCACGCGGGCGATGACCACGATGAAGCCAGCGCCGCCGGTTCGGCTGTTGCGGGCAGCAGAAACCCGTACACGCCTGCGCCGACCAACGCGAAGCCTACCACCAAGCCTGCGAAGACCAGCAAGCCAGCGACGTCCAGCAAGGGTAGCAGCAGCGAAGACTGCGAGAAGGAGTTCTCGCTCGCTGGGAGTGGATCGAGTGATGTGGGTGCCGATGCGGAAGACTGCGACAAGGAGTTCTCCATCGCTGGTAGCGGATCCTCCGAAGTGGGAGCCGATGCGGAAGACTGCGAGAAGGAGTTCTCTATTGCCGGAAGTGGCTCCGAGGTTGGCAAGGACGACGACTGCGACAAGGGATTCTCCATCGCTGGAAGTGGATCGAGCGACGTTGGTGCTGATGCCGATGATGTCGAGGAAGACGATGAGGACCAATCATCCGACTGCGACAAGGGCATCCCACTAGCCACCGAGAAGCCCGCAGCTGATGCGGACAGTGACTACACCCCTCCAGCGTCTTCCGGTAAGGGTTCTTCATCGAAGCCATCGAGTGGCAAGAGTTCCAGTCCGTCTTCGGGTGCCTCGACTCCTTCGTCCGCGTCGAAGCCATCGAGCGGCAAGGTCTCTGACTCTGGCAAGGGTTCGGTTGCTACCCCGACCACCAAGCCATCGTCTGGTGCTGTTTCCGACTCTACGAGTGGCGGATCTAGCACTCCTTCGGCTGGATCGAGCTACAGTGATGACGAATACAGTGACGAGACTGCGGCCGACGCTGACGACGAAGAAGTCGAGGGTGATGCCGACGACGAAGAAGTCGAGGGTGATGCCGACGACGAAGAAGTCGACGACGAAGCGGATGAAGAAGAAGATGACTGCAGCAAGGCGCTCGACAACAAGGCGGACGACGAAGCCGATGATTGCAGCAAAGACCTTGACAACAAGGCTGAGGATTCCACTGGCAACGACGCCGACGATTGCAGCAAAGACCTTGACAACAAGGAGGAAGACGCAACTGGCGAAGAAGCCGATGAAGATTGCAGCAAGGATCTTGACAACAAGGCCGAGTCGTCTACCGGCAAGGAAGCTGATGAAGACTGCAGTAAAGAATACGACATCAAGGATGAAGAGAGCAGCAGCTCCAGTACTGCTGCTACCATTATGACGTTGTCTCCTGACGCTGCTACGGAATACTCGGGCAATGAAGCCGATTCTGATGTTGTTGCCGTCAAGACGTTGTCAGATGGAGTCTCGGGATACGATGTCAAGAACGTCCAGTTCAGCTCGGAGGATCCTGCAGATGCTGCGTCGACTTCAGTGGCGCCAATTGTTGCCGTCGCTGGCGCCGTCGTTGTCCTGGTTGCGTTGGGTGTTATCTACAAGAAGAGAAGAGACAGCAAGAAGAAGAAGAAGAACAATGAAATCTTCACCGTCGACAAGGACTCTGCTCTGTAAGCGCACTCAAGCAAGCGCGGCTGTTGTGATGTGTTATTAAAGAGAGAATAATAGTGGGTGGCGCCGAGAGGCGAGCTCAATGGGTTCCCGTATGTGTGTATGTGCGAAAGCGAGTCTTTTCCATTTCGGTATTTTCGTGTTCTTCGTGTTTTGTGCTTTTGCCGATTGCTTTTCTCTCCTTTTTGCTTCGTCAAAAGAGGTGCGTGTGTGTTCAATAGAAAGCTTTCTCATATTTCTTCTTCTCCATCTTTCACTCCTCCATTTGCTCAGATCATACGAATGCCATGAGCATCACCACTACGACCATCCAGCCGTTGTGCTCCGGAACCAAAACGGATCTCGCACCTGCACCACACACACACACAGCATCCGCATATCAGTTCGCTCACAATTGCTGTTTACAGACTGGGCAATCGCATATGCAACGAACCGCTTCTGGTGCCTTTCGCCCACAGTTCAAACTCCCGGATGCCGTAGATCACGCGCTCGTTTGTCGCGGCCACACTTGCCGTCTCCTCCGGGTCGTCGCAGCTGGTGGTGTCTTTGCACACATTCGCTGCTGCAAACTCGACGCGTATGAACTTGGAGCGCGAGCTCACCTTGTCGAGTCCCGATGTGACCACGTCGACGCGGTCGTACTCGATCGTCTTGCCGGTCACCACGGAGACCGTCTGGAAGATCTCGCCCGCAGTGGACACGCGGATGCGGTAGCTCGCGGGTGTCTGGAAACCATGCCAGCGGATCACGATCCGCTCGAGGTTCGACAGCGCGGTCGTCAGGTTCACCTGCCAAAAGACGATCTCGCTACTGTTGTCGCCTGCAGACCACCAGCTCGTCTCGTCTGCGAAGCCATCGATGGCGTTGCCCGGTACGAACACCGTGTCGAGCAGCACGTTGGGTTTGTAGTTGTAGTAGCTGCTCGCGTGCGCGGACTGACCCATCGCGGCGTTGAACTCCACACCGGGGAAGTTCACCACCGCTTCCGCAACTTGAGCACCCCAGGAGGCGAGTTCGACGAAGAGTCCCAGGAAGACGACCGACAGTGATCTCCTCCCCCATTTGCACAGGTTTCTGGTGGCGGTAGCCGCGCTTTTGCGAGGGAAGCGGTCCATGACGAGATTTGCTCATGTGGGTCTATTTATTCTCCCAATCGGATCTGATTTTCGAGGCGGCGAAGAGACGCGGGTCGACTGCGGAATCGGTTTCCCGCAGCGTTTGGCTCAAACGAGCAACGCTCGCGCAAGTGCGTGCAGTTGTCGCGCGGAGATACGTGCCGCGGAGGAAAGAAGCATGAGCAGCGACGCGTATGGGGGCACCGCAGCGAATGCGACGGCGGAGCTGCACCTCAAGATGAGCAAGAAGATCGCGCAGCTCACGAAAGTGATCTTCCACTTGAACACGCGCAACGAGGATTTCCAGATGGAGTTTGCGCACAACAAGAAAGTGCACGCGCAGGAGCTCCAGCAGCTCACGCAGGACGCCGCGTCGAAGCTGCGCATGCTGCAGGAGCAGCTCCAAGTGCAGACGAATGCGGCGGCGCAATGGGAGCGAGCCTGCGCCAAGGAGAAGCAGCAGTTTCAAAAGGAGTTTGCGCTCTATCAGCAGAAAGCACAGGCGAAGCAGACCGCGAGTGAAGAGAGTTTCCAGCAGAAAATCGCGCAGCTGGAAGACCAGGTGGAGAGATGCCAGAAGGCATTCACGGAGCGCATCCAGCAGCTCCTGCACATGGCGGACTCTCAGCAGCAGCAAGCGTCATCCTCTGCTTTCGCGACCACAGCAGCGCTCAAAAGTGCGCACGAGAGAGAGCTCGAGGAGCTCCGCGAGAAGAAGAACGACGAAGTGACGCAGCTCGTGATGGCGTCGAATGCAAAGTACAACCAAATGCTCGCCGACCAGCTGCGCCTTCAGGACGCGCTGAAGGACGAGCATGCGAAGACCAAGGCGCTCCTGGAGCAGCAGTTGACTGCACTGCAAGGTGACTCGTCCAGTCGGTTGGCAGCGCAAGAGCGGGCTGCGAAAGACAGTTTCGACCAAATGAAGCATCAGTTCGTGAGTAAAATGGAGAACCTGCTTGCCGATACCGAGCTGCTCCGCGGCCAAGAGACGAAGCTCCGGCAAGAGAAAGAGGCGTTGCTGCAGTCGCAGAGTGAGCTCCAGCGGCAGAGCAAGACGCTCGAGTTGCAAGTCACAAAGGCGCAACAAGAGGCGCAAAGCGTTCGCAAGGACGCCGATGCAAACGCTCAGAACTTGCAGCAACTGCTGTCCGTGGGCACGGAGAAAATCGATCAGCTCGCACAGGAGCTCGACGTGTTGAAGAAAACGCTGCAAACGCGTGACCACGCGCTGCGCCAGGCGCAAAAAGACCTCGAAGCCGCGCAGTTGGAGACCCTGCAGCGGAATATGAATCTCTCGGAGAAAGATGCGGCGTTCAACCAGCAGATCCGAGAGAAAGAGCTCCAGCTCGCAACTTCGAGATCCGACGTGCAGGCGCTCACCCAACAGAAAGCGATCCTGGAAGCCAATTTGCAAAAGAAGATTCAGGGTCTTGAAGCTCAAGTCGCTGGAAAGGAGAAAGAAATGAGCGCGTTGCAGTCGAAACTGGCCAACAGCGAGCTGCAGCGAAGGCAATCGCAAGAGGAGAACGAGAAGCTGCTGCAGGAGATGAAGCTGGAGAGCGAGGCGAACGATCGCAAAGTTGCAGCGCTTGTGCAAACCCACCAGAATGCGCTCCAGGAGCTCGTGTCAAGTCATGGGAAGGCGCTGGATCAGCAGCAGAAAGCGCTGGAGGGAAAGTTTCGGGACTTGGAAACCCAGATGGAACAACACACGAACGATTCGCTCGAGCAAACCGTCAGCAAGCTGAAACAGGAGCATTCCGCAGCCATGAGTGACCAAAAGAGCGAGTTTGATGCGGTGCACTCGAAACTGACGCTCGAGCTAGCACAGGTACGAGCACAGTTGGAAGCGCGTCAAGCAGAGTCGACTCAAAACGGAAAGGAACTCGCGGATCTGCGAGCGAAAGTGACCGACTTGACAACCCAGTTGAAAAAAGCGCAGGGTCAGGTCACTGCTTTACAAAGCGACAAAGACGCACAGCAGAAAGGTGCCGAGAAAGCTCGCAAAGAGAAAGAAGACGCGTTCCAGAAGCAGATCAAAGAGCTGACGACCCAAAAGGACAGCGCAGTGAAAAAAGTCGTCGCCGAGAAAGACCAAATGCAGTTGCAGCACGCGCAAACGCTGATGGCGTTGGCGAAAGAGCACAAAGCGAAGCTGAAGACGCTTCAAGAAGAGTGGGAAGCGCAGAAACAAGCCCAGCTAGCGAGCGAAACGAGTCAGCTCACCGACCACTATGAGGTTCAGCTGTCAGCACGAAACGGAGAGCTAGGAAGCTTGAGACTGCAGCTGGAGAAAGCAATCAGAGACGCGCGAGAAACGCAGCGGTCTATGGACGAGACGCGACTATATGAGCAAGAACGCGACCGCAGTGCATTTGTGCGCCATCTGGCGCATCTTGAAGCTCAGCAGCAACAGACCGAAGACGAAATGCGGCAGCGGATGGATGCAGCTGTGCAGCGCCATGCAGAGGAGCTCGAAGCACTCAGGCAACGCCTGAACGCCGAGAAACAGACACTGCTGAGCAAGGTCGAGGAGAATGCCGAACTCCGTCTGGTTCAAGTGAAGGCGGGACACCGTGATGAGTTGGAGACGAAGAGCCAACAGCACGCACTCGCGACGAAAGAGTTGCAGGAGCTTCTGGAAACAAAGCACCGCTGCGAAGTACTCGCGATGCGCACAGAGAACACCCAGAAAATGCGCGACGTGACTGCCCAAAAAGATCGTGAGCGGGTCGAAGCGCTCCAGGAAGCGCAAGGTAAACACGACACTGCGTTCGGGACTCTGCAAAAACAGGCGGAGCTGCTGCAGAGCGCACTGACGCAGAAGACGATCGATTTCAACAGCAGGTCGCGGGAAAACGAGCGCTTGAGTGCCGCCCTTGACGCGAAAACAAAAGAGATGACGGAGAAGGTGGCATCCCTCGAGAGAACGAACCGAGATCACATCGAGACCCTCAAGAAAGCTGCCAAGCAGGATATGGATCGGCTTTTGGAAGAAAATTTGGCCGAGACGAAGCTGCTGAGCGACCAGTTCGAGGAGACGAAGCGACTGATGACCGATAAGGTGGTGTTTCTAAAGCAGACGATCACCGAGTGGGAAGACCGGTACGCGAGACGCGAGAGTCGTCCCGAGGACGTGAGTCGCATCGCCGACCTCGAGCGATTAGTGGTTGAGAAAGAAGCGCTCGTGAGGCAGACTCTGGACGAGATGGCGTATTTCAAGCGCGAGCTTCTGAATCGCGAAGAGATGTACAACAAAACGTTTGCACGCACTCCAAACGTCGGCGTCATGAACGTCCTGAAGCCCCACGTGCAGCTCCAGCAGCAAATGCAGATGCAGGGCAGCAACAGCAACAGCGCCGGTATCAACGTAGCTCCGCAGATGAAGAGGAAGGTGAAACCGTCGACCAGCGGTGCGGGCAGCGCAGTCTACGGCAACGGTCCGGAGCTCCAAAGTGGAGGCGAGTTGCACCGGCGCAACAGCGAGCGTGGTAGCTCCGGAGGCAGCTCCGATGCACCGGTTAAAAAGTCGTTGCCTCCTCTTAACAGCAACCAGTTTGCTCTGTAGCCTGTTATAAACCTGTTTGTACCATCACGAGTCTTAAGTGCGCGCGAACGTAGCTGCGATCTGGAGTCGATTTGTAGGGACTTGATGAGGAAGAGCTCTTTTGTGGGTTGGGAATAGTAGCGAGAATCGAAGAAAGGAGGGATGGCCGAAGGAGTTCACGCGGAATTGGCGCGCGTACGTGCAGTATCTGCAGCTGTGAGCGCGTGTGCGTGCGTGCTAGCGCCAACAGCTAACGTTGGTTGCGTGTGCTGTTGTAGATCGCCGCGATTGGCGACCAGAAGGAGAAAACCGCCGCGTACAAGGTATCTTCTAGCTGCGCATCGGCATTGCTCGTTGACTCTTTCTGACGACAGGAACCGACTGCCACATGTGTGTGTATCTGCATAGGCGCTGTTGGACAAGTCGCTCTATGAGTTCCCGCATTTGCAGGAGATCGTGACACACTGTCAGTTTTCGCTCGCTTTTCTGTATGGCTTCAAGTAAGGTGGATCTACTGAACTGTCCTTGTCGCTGTATCTCATCTTTAGTGCTGGAAGAAGACGTGCTTCTGGTGATTTCTCGAGCGGTACGCTTCGATAGGACAGCGCAGCGGACTCAGGCGACGGTGCGAATGGCTAACCTCCCATTCCGGTTGTGTTCGTTCGTGTAGGTGATCACGCACTTGGCGACGGCGACTTCGCAGATTGACCCGGACGTGCATCAATGGAAGTTGGAGTTCATCATTTTCTGCTTGACGAAGATCAAACCGCGGATCCTCTCGTTCGAAGAGCCCGATGTGCTGTTCCGCGAATCCCTCGCGGAGCTGTACATGGAAGAAGAGGAGTACATCGAGGCGGCCAAGGCGCTCGCGGCGATCAATTTGGAGAGCTCGGCGCGTCAGTACACTGACGTGCAAAAGGCCGAGAAGTACGTCAAGATCGCGGAGCTGTACCTCCAGGAAGACGAGACCGTGGACGCAGAGAATTTCATCAACCGCGCGTCGCGATTCATCCACAACGTGCAGGACTGGACGTTGAAGTTGCGCTACCAGGTGTCGTATGCGCGCATCCTGGACTCGAAGCGTAAATTCCTCGACGCCGCGCTGCGATACTACGAGTTCTCGCAGTCAAAGCCAGACGAAGTGGACCCAGACGATCTCCTCGAGTTGCTGAACAAGGGCGTGACGTGCGCCATTTTGGCGTCGGCGGGACCCCAGCGATCGCGTCTTCTCGGCACGCTCTACAAGGACGAGCGCGTGAAAAACAGTGAGCACATTGCGATCTTGGAGAAGATGTACATGGAGCAACTGATCCGTCGCCCGGAACTTGTGCAGTTCGAGAAGAGCTTGCTCGCGCACCAAAAGGCGGTGCTGGCGAATGGGTTCACGGTGCTCGAGAACTCTTTTCTCGAGCACAACCTGCTTGCCGCGAGCCGCGTGTACAACAGCATCTCGCTGGAAGAACTCGGGAAACTTCTGGAGACCGATGCAGAAAGTGCTGAGCGTGTCGCGGCGACGATGATCTTTGAAGAGCGCATGAAAGGAACCATCGACCAGCAGAGCGGGTTCCTGGAGTTCGAGAACACCGACGACGAAGTGTTGTCGGCGTTTGATGCGCGCATCAGCTCCATTTGCTTCAATGTCAACCAGTGCGCCGAGCAAATCGAACAGCAGTACCCCCAACTGGTGCCCTCCGCTGCTGCTGCTGCTGCTGCATCGTCTACTCGTGCTTAAAGTATACTCGTGAATCTGGTAAAGAAAAAATCGACGCACAACGAAGCAAACGCAAAATGCAAGAGAAATGAGTGAGTCGTGAAACCTTTTGCCATTCGTGTCTTTCTACTGTAGGCGTGGTTCAAACAACGAGGGTATTATCCGACACTGCTTGCTTTTCTAGCTCTTGAGACGCTTGTAGATCGCGTAGTCCGTGTATTGAACGTGCTTCGGCGTCAGGAACGGGATGTAAAACGATCGGTACGGCGATTCGGACGCTTCGGCGTGAAGGAACGACTGGCTGTGCACTTGTTGCCACGTTTGGGTTTCCTCCCAGAACTTGGTCTCTCCCTGGTTTGGCAGGTTCAAGTCCACAAAGTAATCGCACTCGTCCAGCGGCAGGTACCGACTGGTTTCTTCGCGGTTCTGGTTGTTCATGTCGCTTGGGATGACCGACGTGCCGTTGGCATGCTGCTCAAACGCCTTGGGGAGCTGACCCGTGAACGCGGATTTCACGAATCGTACGCTTGTCGCATTCGTTGGGATAAAGAAACTTGCGGGGAAGCGATACCACTCTTTCGAGATGCAGAGGTTGACCGTCGGCTGGTTGGCGCCATGAAGAGCGCTGCGAGCCTGGTTCGGCAGCACATGCTCGTGCAGGTGGTGGTAGACACGCAGAGGGGCACTGTAGTTGATGACATTGCTCGTAATACGCGAAACGGAGAGCAACGTGTACACTCCCAGCGAGCTCCACACGAGAAGCTTCGCGAACGTGCTGCCAACCACCGGGTGCTGGCGGAAAACGGTGCGGAGGCGATACACGACGGCGCTCAACGTGATCGCAGCAGCGAGGCACAGCAGCGGGTAAATCGGGAACAGGAACCGCTCTTCCTTGTGGGCTTGAGCAAACATGATCAGCAGCCACAGGTACAGCGGCGACAGGTACGAGAGTAGCTGCAGCTTGCTCGTCGAGTCGTGGCCGCTTGGAAGCAAACACGCGAACAGCACAGCAGGGAGCGCCAAGAGCGCCACGAGGTTGAAATTGAGCACAAGGTTCATCATGTAGTAGCTCCACGGCTCGGTGCCGTAAAGCGTGGAGTCGGTCTCGCCACTCAGCACGTTGTACTGAACGATGTTCCATGCCGGCAGCACCAAGCGCTGGTAGTAGTGGAAATTGACACCAACCTCCAGCGCCAACACGCTCGCTCCTATGACAGCGCCACCAAAGATGCTCTTGAAGAAGCCTCGAACGTACAGCGTTTCCAAAGCGAAGGGAATAAAGAGCACACCGACGTACGGCCACCCGCACAAAACAGCGACCACCCCCCACAGAATCGCCAGAAAGTGCTGCTTCTCCATCCACGCGCTCAGGAACAGCATGATGAGGTACATCACAAACGTGCTTGGGAGGAACGCCGTGCTGGCGTGGAACAGACCGGCATTCCACATGAGGATCCATAACAGATACCGCGCCGTGCGTCTCCCGAAATGCGTGATGCAACTGCGGTAGAAAATCCCCTCTGCATAGGCGCAGATGAGACCAAGAGCTCCACGCACCCCATAGAACACCATGATCTTCGACAGCGACTGTCCTGCGCTTCCCAGCGCTCCCAGCGTCAACCCGAACGTCGTGGCCTTGGCGATACCCCAATGGAGCGCCAGGTACAGATACGAGCGCAGCGCATACGCGGGACTGTACTCCCATGTCTGGAAACCAAAGCCGTACATGAGGTAGTGCAGCGGCTCCCAGTAGTTGAAGGTCTCGTCACAGTCCGCGATCGGGTTCACGAGCGCAGAGACCACGCGCGGAAGGACCAACAAGGAGACCGCCGTCTCTAACGTTGGTGTCCAGAGGTGCTTCTCGCCGGCATCGTCGACGACGACATGCTGCTGCTGCTGCTTTACTGCGGACGGCGCCTTCGCGGTCTTGTGGCGCTGCTTGACTTGCTTCGGTGGCGCCATTTTCGCGTCTTGGACGAATAGTAACAAATGTGGGGAAGAGTACCGTATCGCACAGCTCGCTGCCGACACCAAGATATCGAGTGCTACCGTGTTTCCTTCATACAGGAATAGACACGACTGATTCCACATGGACACTCCGTTTCTAAAGTTCATATCGGTTTCGCTGTTTCTTTCGAGCAGTGCGATTGGGTTAAAAGGGATGTAAAATGCATGATTGGCTACCTGCTGTTTCAAACTTTCCCAAAATGGTTCGACTTTCAAGGTGTTGTCGGAAATAAGCGAGCATTCACCTCACACTCTTCAACATGCTCAGTGTGACCCTATTCTTCACCTTCCTTTGTCCAGCAGTATGTATGTGTTGCTGCAGCGCGTGAAGGAGTGTGCGTGAGGGAAGCTGAGTGTGTGGATAATATTAGCACGTCGCGGCTAGCCCAAAAAGGTGGGTGTGCTCGCTGTCAACAGTAAAACGATCGACAGGGCGAGTGCAGCGGAGCAGACACGCCAGAAATAATTGCCGCGAGCGCAGGAAGTTGTGCTCTCTGTGCTCTGTGTGTGTGTCAGAAAGGAAACCCGAGAGCGCATTCGCACTTTGTCGGTGGAGCATCTGTCAATCGCCTCGTGCTGTGTCTATGTAACTGGAGGAAGAACGAGACAGAGCGGCAAGGAAGACACTGATGCATTAGTAGTGGCCAAGAGACGACTACCGAGCAAGTATCCAGAACATGGCGCGGAAAATTCATGCGCTGGAGGCAGCATCGGATGGGAACAACAACGGAGCGAAAGTGGCGCCATCGCCGGTGTCCACATCGCCCGCAGCATCGATTTTGTCGACCGTGAACGATTCACTTGGCGGATCGCTAAATGCGGTCGCGCCGACACCGACAAGCAAGAACAGCGCGCTGCAGCTGCGGCGCTCGTCGAGCATCACCCCGTCGCTGATCAAAAACGACCGAAACCCAAAGCACCGAAGCACGCGCATAAGCGCCACGGGGTCCAGCGTCACCAACTCTTCGCGCATGACCTCTCAGATCATGCCCGACGGACGAGGATCGATGCGCACGAAGTCGTCTATCGAGCGGTCCCGAGACAGCTCAGCGTCACGAACCAAAGCACTCACCGAGTTCAACCTCTTCCTCAAGATCCTGGACGAAGTCGCGATCCACTACATCACGCTCTATTTCATCAGCATCACGTCGTCCTCGGCGATCAGCAAGATGGAGCAGTCGTTCACAAAGTATTACGCCAACTCGCAGCGCCGATTGTATTTGCGAGGACTCACGGCACTGGTCATCTTCATGGTGACCACGTTCGCGTACGACTATTTGGTGCTCTGGGAAGACTTTAACGTGAGCAGCTCCGTCGGGTCAACGACGACGACCTCCAAGTACGTGGGGAATACAAACGTGCCGAAATTCACGTTGGTCGTCGCGTTGAAAGTCGCGATCGTGCTTCCGGTGATCCTCTTGACCTACTTCAGAGCGAGGAAGCACACCTACGCCGACGATTTCTATCTGACGTGGGTCTGCATTATCATTGTCGCCATCTATCCGCTCGCATACAACAAAGTGACAAACGACTATGGAGTTTCCTGGGTGTGTCTCGTCATCATGTACATCTACAGCTGCACGCCGATTCGATTCTTCCCATGCTCCGTCTTCTGCTTGATGTACTTGATGATTTACGTCATCGTGATGCTCGCGTACATACCGGGCAGCGAAGACCCATCGAATTCCAATCGCGAACGTGTCTCAAACGAAACAATGTATGCCTGTTTGTTTTTCTTCCTGATCTTGTTGCCCAGCCAATCTCGCGAGTTTGCGATCCGCGTCAGCTACATGAGTGAACTGATGGTGCTTCTCCAGCAGGAGCAGCTGAAAATGGAAGAAACGCGGTCCAAGTCGTTGCTCAATAGTATGCTTCCGGAGTCGATCGTTGTACAGCTACAAAGCGGACGAGAGCTCATCGCCGACGCATACGCGCACACAACCGTTTTATTCGCAGAAGTCTGCGACTTCGACTATTTCTCCTCGAAGCTCAAGCCTCAGTACGTGGTCGAACTGCTGAACATCATCTTCTACAAGTTTGACAAGCTCGTCGATGTTCACCAAGTCCACAAAGTTGAAACCATTGGCGCGGTGTACATGGTGGTCGGAGGTTGTCCGGACCCGATGGAAAACCACGCGGAGCTCGTCGCGAATCTGGCGTTGGACATGATTCGATGCATCCCAGAAGTGAGTGAGAGGATTGCGCGGAAACCATGGGGCGAGCTGGTGAAGAACCTGAATATTCGCATTGGTATCAATTCGGGTGCTCTCATGGCGGGTGTCGTGGGGATCCGGAACCCCAGATTCAAGCTTTTTGGCGACACGGTGAACGTCGCCTCGCGGATGGAAACGACAAACCTTCCTGGCCAAATCCAAGTGACCGAGGCAACCCACAAAATCTTATGTGACACCTATTTTACGACATATCGGGGGAAAGTGTTTGTCAAGGGCCGTGGGGATATGAACACATACTTTTTGAGGGGGAAAGGCAACTACACTATCCCGTATCCAATGGTGAACCTTCCGAGTGGTGGTGCACTCACCGGTGGGACTGGGAACCTCGGCGCAACGCTGTCACCTGCACCTGCACCTGCACCATCGTCGTCGCCTCCACGACGCGCGAGTTTGCTGATCCAAACGGTGCAGACAATATCGGAGGATGCTGAAGGAGGACCTCCGACTCCAAAGCCCGGACAGCCTGTCAAGACAGCTAGGGACGTCCTGCGTGCAGAAGAAGGCGCGTCATCTCCCCGAGTGACAAATGCGCGCCACCCGCGACGTCAAAACAGTCGGCTCATATCAGGGGAGATAAATTCGAAGCCAGCGAAGCAAACGTCGCTCGCAGACCTATTGTCCATCACAGGTGCTGGGAAAGGCTCTTCGATGCTATCGGGAGACGACATCGTATCAGGTCATCTCGCTGCGATCAAGACAAATGAAGTCGAGGCAGCGACCATCGCATCCACTCCGCAGACTTGGAGTGGTGGTAGATCGGCGATCCCCACGGAGCGAAGAGAAACTCTGTCGGTGCTTCGAGAACATTCATTGCAGCAATTGTCGGAGACCAAGCGCTCAATCGTGCGCGAAAACATTTTTGACATCGTGGAAGATGCCGAAGAAAATGGGAACGAGCACGACAAGTTCAGGTACACAAACCCGACGGAAATCATGAAGCTGCCGAAAGGGTTGACGCGTCTTGAAGTGCTTTTCCGAGTGCACAGCCGTCGCCGCGATGGACTCTCGCAAGAAGCATTCGAGTTCGAAGAAAGCTACCGGCTGGAAAACCGTGCGCGCTGGCTTCGCTTTTTTCGACTCTCGATCACTGTTTTGCTCATTTTGAAGCCCTTCATGACGCTCTACCAGACAGTGCGACTGTCCACGACGCGCTCGTTCACTGAAAGCCACGTCATTTTCATGCTCAACTTTTGCGTGATGTACCCTGTGTGCATCGCGTATCTGTTTTACACGTTTTCACCCACGTTCCGCCATTACGAGCAGTCCACGTCCGTGTCGGTGACATTCATTGTCGCGATCGTGCTTTGCGCAGAGAGTGTGGCCGCGAACTCCCTCGGCCATGCGTACATGAGTGTGCTGGCGCTGTATCAGTGCTATTTCGCGAATGTATCGTTCTTGCTACGCGGCATGTTGGGGTTCATCATCTTGGCGCTGTATTTATTGACGAATCTGGTCATCGCTCCGTTTTTCGGGTGGAAATCCGACACCGACCAGATCCGAGTGGGTCGGAACGCGCTCTACATTCTCATCTTTTTCCTCGGCCAGGCGTGGGTCGTGTTCAACTCGGAGTTCAAACAGCGCATCAACCACTACCGGGAGATCACGTTGAATTCGCAAAAGCAGAAACTCGTCGAAGAAGAGCAGCGTATCACCAAGCTACTGTTGAATTTGCTGCCGGAGACTATTGTCCACAAGCTGAAAGAAGATCCGGAAGCCACCATCGCCGACTTCTTCGACAACGTAACGGTGTTATTCACGGATATGGTGAACTTCACCGCGTACTCGTCGAAAGTGTCGGCCATGGAGCTTGTGCAGTTTCTGAACGACATGTACACCCGGTTTGACACGATCGCGGAGAAAGAGAACCTGTACAAAGTGGAGATCATCGGCGACGCGTATTTCGTGGTCGGCGGGTGCCCGATTGTGAGCACTACGAATGCGCTGGCAGTTGTCTCGGCGGCGGTGGACATGTTCGGTGCTCTCCCTCAACTTCGGAGAAACTGCGGTCTCCCAGATCTCAACATTCGCATTGGCGTCCACTCGGGACCGGTGCTGGCAGGTGTCGTCGGGAGCAAAGACCCGCGATACCATTTATTTGGCGAGACCGTGACGATCGCGCATTTTCTCGAGAGCAGCGGCGTCCCGGGTCGCATCCACATCAGCGAGAACACGTGGGCACGCATGAACAAAGACACCCCCGGCCACGGCTTCAAAGTCGAGTACCACACCCTGCTCTCGGTCAATGGGTACTCGAAGAAGATCCGCACGTACTTTGTGTTATAATGACAAAAGAGACTCCGAAGAGCTTCGCAGCACTCGTACGTATCAAGTGTCAACCGCATAGTCACCCCGGATTGATCTGTTGGCTCATTTCCCATCCGATTGCATCCATTCGGTGTGAAATGGGTACATGTGAAGCGCACTTTTTCTCCTTCGAACTTAACGATTGTGCATATACTTTGTGAGGTGGTCTCCAACACCGAAACGAACTTGCTTTGAAACCGCACTTAGTCGATCCACAAATCGCACCTTTTTTGCAAACACAATCCAAAAGACGCAAAGCGAAAGAAAGTGCGGAATCGCACCGCTTCATCCCTTCATTCGTAAGCAAGTTATCGGCAAGCTCCCAGTTCGACAAGATGCCCGCGCTGACGACCGGGATGGTTGTGGGGATCGTGGGCACGGACGAGATCGGCACGCTCATCCAGGTCCGTGAGGCGTCGCAGACGTGCGTGATCAAGCTGAACAATGGCACGCTCAAGAAGAACGTGCCGCTCGCCGACGTGAAGGAGGCGAAAGACAAGGTCGATGCGAAGAGCGCAGTGAAGTCGCCTATCCGTCTGGTCGCGGGAGACGGGATGGCAGTATCGCCGTCGTCTCCGCTCGGAGGTAGAGGGGGGCTTTCTTCTCCGAAGAGTCCACCAGCTCGCCTCTCGAGTCTGTCTGTAGAGACAGGAAGTGGTGCGAGATCAGTCAAGGGAAATCAGCCATGGAAGGTGCAAGTTGGTGATCTGGTAAAAGCGCGATACAAGAAAGGATCGAAGTGGTTTCCTGGAAAGATCACGCGCGTGCGCACTGATGGAACCTTCGATGTCGAGTATGAAGACGGAGACTTGGAAAGCAAGGTTGAGATCGCATTCATCGAGCTTGTTGCTGCCAAGAGTGCATCAACCAAACACAGAGAGGATACCGACGACGATGATCGAGGAAAAAGCAAGCGCACCTCGTCTCCGACTCACGGGTCGTCGATGCAATCCTCGCGGTTCCAGGTGGGGGATCTGGTGAAAGCGCGGTACAAGAAAGGATCGAAATGGTTTCCTGGAAAGATCACCCGCGTGCACAGTGATGGTTCCTGCGACATCCGATACGAAGACGGAGACTCGGAAAGCAAGGTTGAGATCGCGTGCATCGAGCTTGTTGCTGCTGCGGTAGAAAATGAGAAACATAAAACACAGTTACAGGTTGGAGACGCGGTGACGGCACGGTATAACAAAGGGAGCAAATGGTTCTCAGGTGCAATCGCTCGCGTTCGCTCCGATGGTACGTACGACATCAAGTACGATGATGGCGACACCGAGGCGCGAGTTGCCATCGATATGATCAAGCCCAAGCATGAGAGTGACTCTTCCAAGAAATCTCCACAGAAGACACACACTAAGGAGTTTGAAGTAGGGGACCAGGTCATGGCTCGGTTCAAGCGATCTACGAAATGGTTCAAAGGAATCATTTCTCGCGCAAGAACAAATGGGACATTCGACGTCGAGTTTGAAGATGGAGACATTGAGACTCAATTGGATGTGAGCATGCTTGAGAAAGTCGAAGATGATCGTGCAATAAAAAGTCCTGTCCATAAGTCGAAGAAGACTTCTTCAGCTGCCGATGAAGAGAGAGCAACGAGTTCTGCGAGAAAGGTGGCTTTTGGCGCTGGTGATGTGGTGAGAGTGAGATATAAGGGAGGAGCCAAGTTTTTTCCTGCAAAGATCACCCGGGAGCGCTCGGATGGTTCATATGATGTCCGATACGATGATGGAGATGTCGAGACGCATGTTGACTCTTCGTTCATTGAATCTCCGTCAAAGAAGAACGGCGACACACCAGAATCATCCGCAAGCGCGAGACAGAGGTACGAAGTTGGAGATATTGTTCAAGCGAAGCACAAGAATGGAGCGAAGTGGTTCAGAGGCAGAATTACTCGATCTCGGTCTGATGGAACGTATGACATCAAATACGATGATGGTGACGTTGAGACATATGTACACACACGCTGTATCCAGCCAGAAGATTCCGTCTCCGACTCCAAAGAAAAATCGAGGGGCTTGCAAGTTGGACAAGGCGTGAATGCACGCTACAGAAAGGGCTCAAAATGGTTTCCCGGGAAAATCATAAAAGTGCGGCTTGATGACACGTTTGACGTCCGTTACGATGATGGAGACGAAGAGCTGCGTGTTGCTGCTGAGCTTATTGAGCCACGAGCTGTGCAAAAGGAGAAGACGAAAGAGTCGAAAGCTGGCAACGATGACGCTTTTGAGGACTCTGACTCAAAACCGAGCTCGCGACAGAAAAGTAGCCGTGGTGCCTCTCGAAAAGGACGCTTCAACAAGGACAAGACGTCGGATTCCGACATGTCTGACATGTCCGACTCGGGAGGTGGTCCATCGAAACGGAGACAGAAGGAGAAGAAGAAAAGTTACGATTCTGAGCGCTCTTCGCTCGACTCTGCTTCCGATGGTCACTCCTCGATTCAGACCGGAATGCGAGTTACCCTTCGTAAGGCGAAAGATGAAAAGTCGCGACGTATTGGAATCGTAAAGCGCACTCACTCGGATCGTAGCTGTGATGTGGCATACGAGGATGGTAGTGTGGCAAAGCGAATCGCCGCTACACTTCTGCTGGTGTGTTCTGCCTCTGAGGAGTCTGATTCATCAGAGAGTGCCTCGAAATCAAAGCGCAGACAGGGTTCAAGAGAAGGCGAGAGTCGGGTATTTCGTCGAAACGACAAAGTTCTGGCAAACTGGAGACGCGCTAGCAGATTTTCCAAGCCGCGGACTACGTCGAAGTGGGAGCCAGCACTGGTTCTGGCGAGAAACTCCGACGATACATACTCAGTGAGTGCCAGAAATATGCCACTACATCGCAGTGGCTGTACTTGTTCGTTTATTGGATCTGCTTCGTATTTTGTAGATTCGCTATGACAGAGGCGACATCGAGGAAGACGTCCCGCCAGACGCGCTGAAAATACGACCGAGCAGCAACGGCACTTCCTCGAATGGTAGCAATGGCAAGAAGCACAAAGCAAGGAAAGGAGAGAAATCCCGGAGCAGGTATGACCATCGCTTTGTGGTGTCCATGCATGCATCACTCTGCCACCGAGGACTGGGTTAATGGCGCTTGCGGATGGTTTCTGTTTTCAGCGGAGGGATAAAGCGAGAGTCAATGTATTTGCTGGAACAGCTGGCTATGACGGTGAGTCCTTCGAAAACCATTTTCGCCTGAAAAGCCCACTGTTCACAAACTCTCCTCCCCCTGAAATGTAGCTCTATGAGGAAGGGGTTATGAAAACGAAACCCAAACTGTCACTAGTCCTGAAAGACGGAGAAAGTTGTAGCGACAGCTCCTCGTCTCACTCCAGCTCGAATAGAAGCAGCAACAGCTCGCCGAAGCAAGCATCGTCGCAGAGACCCAAGATCGATTCGGTAACTTCTTCTTCGCGCAGTATGCGACATCCTGGTTATGCTAAACTTTGCTTTGGTTCTTACTATGGCAGATTTTGTCTCGACTTTTTGAGCCTGCACTGATGAAAAAGTATCGCCGGACTTTCGCCGAGCAAGACCGCGGCGAGAAAGACAAAATATCAAGAAAGAAAATCATTTCACTGGTTGCGGAACTTTGCGCCACAAAAACGAGCGCACAGGACAACAGCGGCGATGGTTTCAGTGTCCATCGTGTTCTTGCAGAGTGGTTCGACTCGGACGACGAGCTGCGTCTTCACCGGAGGTTTGGTTTCAAGACGATGATGCTGGCGTTCGCATACGCAAAGCATCGACAGAGCAAGTTGCGCATCGAGCAAAGCGTTGCGACAGTCTTGGACGGGAGGTTTGCATCTTTCCATGAAAACAAGCGGCAGCTCGAGCTTTGGCAGCAGAAGTTAGGGTTCCGGACATTTGAAACCCTGCAGCGGTTTTTCCACGACAGTGCTCTCCCGAACATTATCCCATCGCGGGTTCGAGTATCGGAGATCGCTCACATGTTCGATCAAGTTGCCCGAAATTCTGCTCCGAATAAACCTCTGGAAGTGTATCTGCAGCAACTGCATCTGCAACCCCACAACACACTGCTGCTGCCTGAATTTCTATGCTGCTACTACCAGCTCTACGGTTCCAGCGACAATAGGACAATGGCCAGTGAAACGTTAGAGCTTCGCCCTGTGGCTTTTGTTGCATCGTGCTTCTTCTCCAACGGAGACATTGTTTGCAATCGACATGGAGATTTGGTACGACGACTGTCTGTGGGGAGAACTCCTGGGCAGCAAGAATTAATACTGCGATTCCGAGAAGTGTTCGAGAGTCTCCAGCCTGCAGAATCCGAATCGGACGACCTCACTATCCCAACTTCCCAGCTTAGTGCGTTTGCAGCAAAAGTTGTGCATGACCCCACTATGCTGGAGTCAGCGCTAGCATTGCTTCGCAAGCGAGCCGCGACAGTCTCGCTGGTAGAGATATATGCATCTTGTGGCTTTGTCATTGACGAGCTCACTTCAGCTCCAACGATAAGTAATGCGATCGAAAAGTTGCGACTGCGGGTGGAGGTTGCGGAAGTACGTCGGATTGTTGGACTGGTGCGCAATGTATGCTTGAAGATCCTTCGCTTCCCGAATAACTCGGACTATTGGAGGATTCGCGCCGACAGTGCTGCGTTCCAGCAGAAGATTGGTCGGTTTGATGGGGCGACAAAGCTACTGGAGGCGGTAGGCTTCATCGAATACAGCAAGACTCACTTCGAGCTTCGAGGGGCGAGAATAGCCGATGGGAAGCGAGCAAGCGCACTGTCGAAGACGACTCTGGACAAGCTACGCGAGAGATGTGTCGAGCTTGACGCCGAGCTTTCGTTGTTTGACGGTGTCGAGAGCATTAGCTCGATTCTTCAGCGGATTTCGAAGGAGCGCGAGCGAGAAACACCCCTCACGCTTGATGAATGTCAAGAAGCTCTGAGCAATATGTCAGCATACATCGAAAACGTCCTCAAAAACCCTAAAGATTCACGGTGCTGGCGTATCCGAGAAGCAAACAAGACCTTCCAGAGGCAGATTGGATACCTACCGTTCTCAGCCGATTTGATGGAGTCGATTGGATACGAGTTGGTGCAAACTTCGCAGGGCAATGTATTTGCATTGCGAGGGACGGGAACTCTGAATCCGGTGGAGACCAGCAAGCCCGCATCGCAAGCAAGTCTATCGAACTTTTCGTTTTCCCGAGTCAGCGAGCAAATGGAATGGTTCTTATGGAGGAGAAAGCAAGAAATTGATGCGCTGCTCGAGGATGAGATGCAATATCTGGTTGACGTCGTCCGCACCAGGTCACCATTCGATGCAGAGAACAAACGCTCTCACCTTGAGAACGGGATGACAAGCCAAGACGCTGTTGTAGTGAAAATGTATCCTTATGGAAAGAACGCCATCGACACTTTCAACAAGACGTCTGTGCAAAGAAAGCAGATAGAAATGATCAAGGTCGCGTTTGACGCGATTGATCTCGACCAGCGGGGGTTCTTGCTCGAGCAAGACAGTGCGCATGTCGAGAGAGACCAGCACGCGCCAGTTTGGATGAGATTCGACGCGTTCGATATTGACAAGGATGGAAAGGTCGACTTTGCGGACTTTGTCGCTGCGCTTGGTCCGCTATTGGACCACTCATTCGATTTCAAACCAACTCGCGAGCAGCGTTCTGCTCTGGTCGAGGACAGCTTGACGCTTTGCGAGCAAGTGTCGCTGGCGGTAGGACGCTTGCGTGTCGGAGCCAGCCTGATCGAAGCCAGCACTGGCTTGAAGACGGTGCTCGTGCTGCTACATAGGATCATCCAAGAACCTGCAAACCAGGATCTGTGGTTTGTCCGCGAGAAGAGCGATCTTTGGTCCAAATTGCTTCGGTTTCACGCTGGACGAGAACTCTTGCGACTCTGTGGCTTCCGCGAGTTAGCAGATACGACAGGCAAGCCGACTACTGGAGCTCAAACCGATGATGTCGTGTATGCGCTCCAAGCCCAGAAAGTGCGTTTTGTAACATCAAAGTCGGCGCCAGAGCCCAACCACGCGCTTGACTCGGGGACATTCGTGCGTCTGCAAACGGTCACGGCTATGCTTTCTGGACACTGTCGTGGGATGAAATACCCAGAGATCAGTGATGTGAGCGCAGTTTCCAGAGCGATAGCACTGATGCCCGATTCGTCTGGGTGGATGCGGCTCATTGAGCTTTCGGTTCTTTGCATTGGCAACATTTTGAAGCATCCCGATGACGCCAAATTCCGACACCTACAAACGTCGACGCAAACGTACTCGAAAGTTGTCGAAAGCGTTCGAGGTGGAACCGAGCTAATGCTGTCGTTGGGGTTCAGGGAGACTGATACCGGAACTCTTGCTTTGCCCTTGGAGATCTCTGCCATGAACCTGACAGCCCGAAAGATGGAGCTTGAAGTGGGACTTGCTTTGCTGAGGGCTGCGCACTCTACTCGCCAGGGGAATCCAATTGTGCTGGGTTCTCCTCAAGCAGTTGTACAGAGCTCGAAAATCGACCGCCGCGATGAGGAAAGAGAGATCGAGTACTACAAGAAAAAAGCTGTCGCAGCAGAGCGTGCGCGGCAAGAGGAAAGCAAGAAGAGCCAGCATTTAGCGAGACAATTGCAGCTCCTCGCTGAAGCAAGATGTGGGCAGAACAAGCGGCAGCTGGGGAAGAAGACAGCAGGCAATCAGCGCGGAGGAAACTCCTTTCGCCCGAGTTCGACTAGTGGACGCCATACCAACCTGCAATCGATGTCAGGGGTCAGCAGCGATTCAATCGAGGATGAGATTCGCTCGGAGCTTTCTCCACGCGTCGATAAGACGGACACCCAGTCGACTTCCTTTGCAGGTAGCAAACCAGATTCAAAGCGACATCCTTATGGCGCTGCTCGAACGCGTGCCAAGACTCTGCAACGGAGGTCACCGAGTGTACCGTCCGCATCCGTATAGTAATGCTCATTTCCATTTCCTGGGCAGTGAACCATCTCTTTCGGTCTAACTTTTGCTGCATGCTGTGCGTTTCTACTTTGACTCCCATCTCTAGAGTGGACGTCAGCTAAGCTTAGGAATGGACGTCGACGCTGGATCCGATGAGATGTTCCTCCTGAACAATGCAGCTGTTCAGCGTGGTGTGGCACTTCGCATTGGCGCGGAAGTCCCTGACCTCGTCGAAGAGCGTGTGGTCGTCGCCTTCTCCACAAACGAAGCATTTGCGGGATTGTTAAAGGTGCAATTATCCTCGAGTTTGCGTTTCTTCCATGCAGCGAAAGAGCTGGTGTGCATAGCTCCGCTGCAGCGCCAAGAATGCGCACCGATGTTCGAAGTGGGTGAGCTAGAGGTAAGGTGTCCAGCCGTGCGTCTCCCTTTTGAAACGATACTCAAATAAACTGCTGACTTTGGTTGTCGACAGACCTTTCTTCGAAACGAGGTCCTCGATCAAGTGATTGCGAAAGCGACCAAAGATGCTCAGTCCCTCAAGTGTATGGCAGCGTTTCCCCAGTCTCCTGCGAAGATCACCGAGTGCGTGTTTTCACACGAGTGTATCCGAGCTCTGCCTTTATCGGCTTCATGTTCGCAAGTAAAGATTTGTGTCGATCCCTACTCGCACAACGTAGTGGTGCTGCTATCGCCGCCAAAAGACTCCGCAGATGTGTGTGAGGTGCGACTATTACAAGACCAAGTGACGGACCGAAAGCTCCAAGTGTGGTGGGATGGAGTGACAATGGACTACGGTGTTTCTAACACGAAAGCGCGACTTGGCGATGTCCGATTTGTGATCAGTCGGAACGCGTACTTCTCGCTTCTGTCGTCATTGACTACGACAGCGTCGCCTTTATGGAGCAGGGGAGATGATTCTACGGTTGGGTATGAGGATCTACTGGACGCATTCGGACTTTCGAGCTTGCTGTACGATGATCTCGGGGAAAGCGAGGATCTGTCACTGCTGCTTCCTCTAGCTTATCTGAGAAAGCACTTTCGTGTTCTCAGCAAGAAGTCGACAGCGCTTCGCGATGGATTCAAGTGCGTGGGTGTGGACGAGTTGCTTGATCTCGTTGTCTGCGACTTGCAAGCGAACCCGCCACGGATATCCGAGGATCCACGAGAAAACCAAGATGAACTCGCAAACGCTCAAGCGATTTGCCGGGCAGTTCGTGAAGCTCTCCGGCGTGAGCAGCGCGCTGCTGCATCGTGGTCCGAATTGCAATATTTTGTAAAACACCGGACCGATATACGCGCTCCCGAGACCATTCCGATGGAGAATGGGCAATTGCCGCTTGCGTTGCACAGAGAAACAGAAGGTGGCAAGAGTAGGTGCGAAGCTTCAACCAAACAAGCATCGGTAGCGCAAGTAATCGTTGGAAGGGACTCATCATGCACGATCGTCTTATATTTCGATGGATGTGTCGACATTTGGACTGGACGCAACCAACCGAAGGTACGAAACCCGATGGGACTTTTCTGTATGTCCTGCATCTAACCGTCGCGGAAACAAAACGCTCCAGTGCATTCTTAGGTCCTTTGTTCTCCTCCCGCTGAAGCCCTCGACCTCAAGCCGACAAGTGCCACAAACTGCTGCGTCAAGTAAAGGAGAACTAAAGTCTCCCGAGCACGATGATTTTGCGCGAGACTGGATCGACGAAACTCTAAACTGCGCTGCAAACCCAGATCGAAAGCAGCAGCAAATGCAGAGGACCTCAGCAGCTCTGCACCAGTTTAGAAGATCGTTTGGCGATCACGCGACCTTGCTCGGTCTGTCATGCTGGGATTCGATTTTGGTGGTGAACACGTCTTTTATGGACAGTGGTAGGTGCTCCGGTCGGAGCAGTCTGCGCTGTTTCCGTCTGACGAGCACTCAGCTCTACCCAATCCACCAAATCATCATCGAATCGGTTGTGGTTCATCGAGCACTTGATCAAGGCAACGCGCGGGTTAGAAAGGAGACGGAACTGGCTTCGGTTGGAACCGTTTCCACGTTTGATCTGGTTCCAGATGCATCGTCCGTGGTGTTTGTGGTAGGAGCTCACCCACTGATGGTATGGGTAGCGGATGCTGCGTCTGGAGATGTCCTAGGCTACGTTGACGACTACATTCACTGTCTCCCGCCATCAACGAGGCTGGTCTTTCAGATACTCGCTTCCAAGACATCTGACGGTCAGCATCCGTGGCAGATGTGCGTCGCAACGAACTCGACAGCGGATCGTATGGGTTTGTGGGAGATTCCAGTGTGCAAAGCTGGAAAAATGAACCGCGAAGCAGTATTCTCGCTGGAGAGCAGCCCCAAGAAGCTCAAGCATACTCTTGTTGAGTCTCTTTCTTCGTCCGGTGATGTGCTCCTGCTGGCAACGCGCGATGGGTCCGTGAGAGTGTGGTCAACGGACAGACTCTCCTCTTCACGATCTTCTTCTTCTTCGCTGAGACCTGAAGCGTCGATGAAGATCACGGATGGCGATGAAGAGCTGTCGACAGTGCTTTGCACAGACGCATCCACGACGACAACTAGCGCTTGCGAAGGCAACCTGAGCAGTATTTCCATTCCTTCCAGCACAGCGACCGATATTGAAGAGTGGGAAGCCAGTCTCGGCGTCGATGCCACGCGACTTGTGCTTTACGTATTTGAAGATGGCGAGGTCGTCTCTGCTCCAGTAGAAGCGTTCGATCTCCGAATGGCTACGCTGGACGATGTCGAGTTTGAACGACGTTTCTTTCTGACACCATGTGACTATTCGATGCAACTTGACCGAGTGGTGCTTCAGAAACAGCAGCTCGTCCGTATCGGCTTCTTCGCATGCCAGCATCTTCGAAGCGGAGTCTTCACACAGAGAAGCATGAACGAAATCCTCCGCGACCTGGAGAAACGACGGATTTTGTGGAAAGCGCACACAGATTTCGAGAAGTTTGCCGAGTTGTACATAGAGAATGTGGACATGGATTTGCGAATGGTGTACCGACGCAATGACTCCAAAGACCACGAAATTTCTCCCCGAACGGATGACTATGGATGTGGCCATCTCGCCAGACCACCAGATGGGTACACCAAGGTAGTGTTTGCCCTTGTCAAGCATATAAAAACGCAAGAAGTTCAGCTCCGGGTGTGGAAATTGGCAAGGGAGGGTCTTGCATCGTCCGAAGCTCAGCTGAAACGCGAAGAATTTCACCCGACATCAAAAGCAATACGTCTTGGAAATGCAGCAGACGCGCTGCGACTCAAAAGTTCCTACATTCTTGAGGCAGCGCGTATCCATCGAGCCCATCGAGAGTGGTTCCTCGAAGACGCCATGCAACACCTCGTCCAGCAGCGAACGACTCTTGTCGCCAACATGAAAGCGAAAATGTCTGAGATGTGTTCGGAGCACGACAGTATCGAGACCATCGCTGAAGAGCTCCTCCAAAGTCTGCACTTGGTAGCTTTGCTGACTGTCACAGCAAATGGAGAGAATCGTCCTTTGGAGAAGTTCTTCCATCGGATGTTCAAGTCCATTGCGACCGACTTCGCTGGGGATCAGCAACAGGACGGTGGGTGTGGACCGATGGTAGATACGACGACTTTCCTGCGCTGTCTACGGAATGATCGCTGGCGTACAAATCCGTTCTATCGTACATGGGCACGCCATCTCTCCTCTGCAGTTCAGAGTCCCAGGCTTGAAGGGAGAGACTCGATTTCGTGGAACCAGGTTCAGCACATGTTACGCAGTATTCAGCAGACCTGGATGGATTTCGAGATGGTGGCCACTCTTTGCCGTGATTTGGGTAGTGCTGGCGAAAGTGGATCCAGCGGTCCAGCATCAAGTGAGGCTTCTGCAATACTTGCTCGCCAGCTAGAGGAGTTCTTTGCCACAACCAGCGAAGGGAAAGCAGTGAGCGGAAGTCTGCTGGACACTTTGTTGTCGCCACAAGATATCGTTGAGTTTCTCGTCGAAAAGAACAATTTCTCGATGTTCTTCAACCGGAAGCTCGGACACTTATCTGATCGCATTCGAGGAGTCCGCGAAACGAACGTAGACGGCATGGCAGCTGACGAAATGTACTCGTTGATACTGTCCAGCTCTCAGTGGACGCACCACATCCGTCGTTTAGAGCTTCAACAACTGGAACTGAATTCCGATGGCGACGACTCGCATCTATTGGAGCCAACTTTGGCTACAACCCAGAGGCTGAAACAGCTTTTGAAGACACCACTTCCTCGAAGCGACACAGTGGCTGATTCCATACTACTCAAGAAACCATGTGACATGGCTCGAGTCCGATGCAGAACGATTTTTGAAGCGGAAGGCAAAAGGCGTGGACAGGACTCGGTGGTTTTATCGGTCGTATTCGTCGACTGCGGAACTGCTGCAGAGCGTCAGAAGTTTCAGCAGGAACTCGCTTTTTATCGGATAATTCAACGGTGGCGAGCAAGAGAACTCTTTCTGCCTGTGTGTTTCAGCGCCATGGATGTGCCGATCGTTGATCCGTGTCGAGACCATGTCGTCGCTGCGGAGGAGGATGGTGGCGACATGCAACAAGTCCTAGTGACCGAGTCGCTCGCAGGATGCATTTCTTTGGGGGAATGGATCACGTACGTGAGCATACCTGGACTTTCGCTTCAATACTGGGCACCGGTTGTGTCCTTTTGGTGTCGCCAGGTGCTCTTGGCAGCGATCGCGATGAGAAATCAAGGCTTTTCCTTGGAAAGCATCGAGTTTAGCTCTCTGGTGGTGACCTGCGAGGGCAGAGAATTGCGCTTTGCGTCGTTAGATGCAGGGCGATTTCTTGAGTGTGAGCAGTGTGATGGTTCAGACCACGTCCGAGTATTCGGGGAGTTTTTGCTGCGACTCATCGAGGCGTTCAGTGCAGGAGAGGATGGCATTTCACCGAGCAGTGCACATAAATCACCACTCTTTCACCCGGCGCTAGAAGACGAGCTTCTTCGACAGAAACGCAAAGCGCTGTTGAGCCATCTCCAAGTCGAGCAAAGCTCCGAGGAGAAGTCTCCGATGCCGTTAAGCGAGCTGTCGCGAGTCCATGATGTCCTCGCTTACAGAACTGAAGATGTCGACGAGGATATACTGAGGTTGCACAAGATTGTCCTGTTGGCTCTGCAAGAGCGACCGCATCGCCCCTGCCTCGAAAGTCTGTTTGGCGCTCTCTTGTTGGATGTCCCCGATCACATCCCTGACGGGTTGTCACGAGAAATGGCGGCACTTGTTTGGTGCCAGCACACTTTGCATGTGAAGATACTCGGCGGACTGCAGTACTGCGCGCAAAGCGAAGGTGATGTCCCCATGTTTGGTTCGCTTGCGGCAATGTGGACCGAGTTCGCGCAGCGTCATTGCGCTTTTTACACAGAACCACGTGCTCCTCCTGATCAGGAGAAGTGCGGGGTAAATACTCGGATACTCGAGCACTTGGAGCGAGTTGTGTTGGAAAAACAAGTGATGCGGAGGTACACTGACGTTGGGCTGGAGATGTTTGCTGCGCTCGCAGCACGAGGAGATGGAAGCAATGGCCACAAAGTCGTCCAGCATTTGCTGACAGTACTGGATTTCAACTTCCGTCTCTTGAACGCGAGTGGAGGAGAATCGCTGAGTGAGCATCCATTTCTACGAGCTCTGCTCCTCCAATCTCTCGTCGGCTTGTGTCGCGTTTCCAGTGGCAGCGAGTTCGCCAGCTACAGCCAAACCAAGCATGCAAATGAAGCTCGACTGAAACTATCCACAGCATTCTCTGTGCTTTGGAGGCTGAGTGAGACACTATGGCGTGACCTATTGGGGATTGATGCTCCAAGCCATTACCCGAGTCTGCTGGACTTCCTGAAATCGTATTCAGCTCCGTTGACGACAGAAGAGGGAGATGTATTCGACGTTGGATATGAATCAGTAGGTTCGTCACACTTGGCAGCAGCAACATCAACTAGCTCCAATGCTGAGGTCCAGGTGGGCTTGTGGTGGTCTGACCAGTGTCATGCTCTCCCCAGACTCGAGGGATGCACCACGAAGAAGGACCGCGAAGATCCTATCCTCCTGTCCTTCGAGTATTTACAAGCCTTCCATCGCACACTGGAGGTGTATTTCAACCTCACCAGCGGCATCGCTGTGCCAAAGTTTCGGCTTGCTGCGCTTCACCAGTGGTTTGCCGCCACCTTCCTCGAGCGCAAGGCGTGCTTTCCGATGGTGATCGTGCATTCGATGGTTGCGCGGGTGTGGAAAGATATCGGTTTCGGAGATTTCCTGTGCAAGTTATTGCGGGATCGAGACGAAAACGTTGTGCTTGGAGCGATCTCGCTCTTCGAATGCGCTACACGCGTTTTCCGTTTCGATGGCTTGGAGCACTCGCTACTCGAGCATCAAAACGGCTCAGCATCGAAGACCTCGTCCGTGTACAGGAAGCGTCCAAGAATGCATTTGTTCACTGCAAATGCTGTCGAGTTTGCGAAGTCGTTGTGCTCTGCCAGAGTGGTCTCTGAGGTTTCGCACACTCTTGACCGAGTGGTTCGCTTGCTGAAAGCGCTTGGCGAAAGGGGGATTGGGAACCGAGGTTCACTGTCGTCATCGAAGCCAAACGTGTCTGCATCCATCCTGTGCGTGATCCTTTCGTTCTTGACAAACTGCTTGCACTGCGGAGACTGTGCGACGCAGCACTGGGTCAGTACGGATCTGGCAAGAATCCTTCTCTCTCATGCCAAATCCAACTCGCTCGCGTTTGTGGACGTCGTCGACTCCAATGCTCTCAATGGCGTCTTCCAGCAGAGCAAGAGGTTGCTCCAGCAACGAGAAGGTTCGGTCTGGAAGGTGTTTACTGCAGTGAGCTCCGAGAGCAGCACCAAAAACAGCACGCGGACGTCACCTTTCAAGCTGTTGCTGGTCGAGATTGTTGCTTGTGCGGGACACAACAACGTTCTTCTCATTCAGAATCTGCTGAGGTCGTCCTTTTTCAGACAGGAAGCAGCTTTTCTTGCCTCAAAGCCGCCTCATCCAGTGCCTGCAAACGGTTTTGTGCAACAAACCGATCTCATCTTCAGTCGAGAGTATGGCAAACCCAGCCATGCATGCGATCTCGCAAGCGACCTTCGACACTGCAACGGCACCTTAAGCGAGATCGCTCAGCTGGTTGCGTACACGAAAGCGCTCTTCCTCATGCAGCGAGCAGCTCAGCCCTCCGCGAAACTCTCGCCGAGGTTTCTGCGCGTGTTTGCTGAAATCTGGCGGTGGATGGAAACGACGTGGCAGGACTTTCTGACAGGCTGTCTTCGTGGGGGTCAGGCAAATACTGCTTTGATGCGCATGCAATGCAAGTTGCTACTGAGCAGCATATCGCTGCTGCATCAAATCACCATTGACCGTACGCTCACGCTCGAAGAACTTGCTGACCTGTCAACGTTTCCATCATCGACGCCATGCGACGAGCAGCAGGAGCAGGAATCGAATGCCTTCCAGGTAGTACTCTCATTGTTGGACGCGACGTTGAATACTTGGAGAGCGATGGAAATGGGGAGTACGGTCAGCGCAGCAGCACAAATGCACCTGCTAGCTTCGGTTTCGGCTTGCGCAATGGAACTTTTTGTGAATGCAACTCGGATGCGAAAGTATGACGGAGTAGCTGCCGCCGTTCTAGAGAGGTGTGTGGACCCTGCGAGTGTTTTGGAGCTGCTTGGACGGGAAGTCTGTGTTGCCGCTCCTCCTGCTCCGAGTCTCTTTGGAATCATGGACAAGCAACGTCTCTGGGCTTCAGTTTTGCAGCTCGACTCGCGTTTCCTGACAAACAGGATTCTAGAGGGAGGATTCTTTGAGCATACTGTGTTTGCGCTGCTCCACGGTGAAGCGGTTTCGAAGAATCGAAACGATGGGCTTGACCACTCTCACAAAGCAATCCTGGAGCCACGTCTCGAAGCACTGATGTTCCTCGAAGTGCTCGTGCATTTGTTTCAAGTCCTTGGTCACAGCGTGAATTTCCAGCTGATCCTCTCCGAGGTATGCAAGCTTTTTCTCGTCCACCAGACGGTGTCAAAAGAAGCGGTTTTGGTTCGTGAATCACGGCGGCTAGGTGGGAGACATGGATCTATCGCGAAACGAATCCTACAGGTCATTTGTTGCATCTGTGTGGATTTCAGTTCTCTTTGGGTGGATCGTGCATTCCAAGAGCGACTAGAGGCGGTCGGGATACCGATGTGGGTCATTTCGTTCCATCAGCACTCGAGGCATCGCCATGCAGCAGGAGATGTCTGTGTCAGCTCTGTCCCTGCTGCAAGTGAGCTTAAACGACAATACAAACTGGTGCACCTCTTCTGGAAAGACTGGAATGGACAGCCAAATGAAGCCCTGAAAGCGCCTCCCATCGTTCTCTCGAAGCGGGCTATTGCCACTGCGCATGTGCACGTTGCATCCCCGCCACGTCACAGAGCGATCAAACCGCCTTCGAGTGGCTTCACAACCGAAGCGCGAAGGTCCATTGTCCACTTTTCAGATCAAGTCCAGCGGACAACACAAGAAAAAGTGTCACCAACTCGGACTCGACACACTGCGAAGGTGCGGAGTGATCCACCAGTGCATCCCAGAGTCCCTGCCGCATCTCACCCAGGTCCCACAACAATCTCCAACCTTCACTGCCAGGCAAAAGTCCGAAAGTCTCCTCTGTGCTTTGAGATCGATGCCACACGAATGAAACCCGAGCTGGCGATTGTATCGCCAGTGAACACCCGCTCCATGGCTCAAGCTCAGCGCTTCTCGTTCATCGATGAAGCTCACTCAAATGCGAACAGTAGAGCAAGAGGACCTGAGGACTTGGTTCAGACGCTGATGAGTGTCGATATGGAGTCTGCACAGATCCTTTTGAGGCAGAAGACTCCCACTGGTCCTTCAGCGAAGTGCTCTGCCAAGGAGAAGAGGCACGGCTTGGAGAAGAAGAAGAGTCGTGAGCATATTGCACAAGGTGACGACGACGAGTCTCTTGGGTCGGAGGCGTACTCGCCATTTGCTCTCTCCAGCTCTTCATCGTCCAGTGAAGATGACACGCAAACTCGAAACATGAACGCCAAGTCGAAACCCAAGAAGAACAAGACCAGGGAAGCAAAAGGAAGAGGGCAGCAGGAGAAGAAGCAGATGGAAGCAAGCAGCGAAGGCAGTGAGAGCAGCGATATTGCTCACAAAAGTCGACGACAGAGACGCGCTTCCTCCTCCTCCTCAGCTTCTTCAAAGGCATCTTCATCGTCCTCGCCTGGATCAGATTCAGCGCAAGAGAGACGAGTCAAGAGCAAAAAGCCCAGCAACTCACGCTCGAGTCCCGCCGCAGCAACTCGTCGTGCATCCTCCCCAGAGGTGGATCCCCAAACCGAGACGCTGCGTCGTGTGTTTCGCAAATACGACGTCGATGGCGACGGCGCGATCAGCTTCATCGATCTTCGGAAAGCACTGAGCGCGAACCTGGCCACACAGCAGCTTTCCGACGTGGAAATCCAAAAGTGGATCACGGAGAAAGATCGTAGCGGCCAGGGTGTTGTCGGGTTCGAGGACTTTCGTGCTGCCTTTGGGACAGATTCGGCAGCCGCTCCGAGTCAGCGCACTAGCGCACCAGCGAGTCAAGACTTGGAGCTGCTCCACCAACAGCGGGTAGTACTGAGTACGAACCGCCGACCAGCGTCCGTAGCAGCAACGAATCTGAAGAACGTGGATGGCGCTGACAAGAAGAGCGCACACATGAAGCGTTTGACGCAAGGGAGTAGCAGGAGCAACAGCTCATCAGGAGCTGCTCAGAGCTCTCGAGTGGGACAAGGGTGTCGCTTGGGGTACGCTCAAGAGCCAAAGGCGAAGCCAACGCCACCAGCGATGCACGGCAACGAACCGAAACACTGACTCGAGCAAGTCTACTTCCAGCGAGAGTACATCCAAGATGATGATTGCAGTGCATTCCTCTGTTGAAATGAGTTCGAGTGCAGAACGCTTCTACCCACAGAGCGGATGCAAGGTCCCCTCATTCATTATTCTTGTGCAAAGAGAACCCATTAGAACGTGTTTGTGGCATTGGAATTTCTTTTCTCCCAAGTGGTCGTATGCGCCACTACGCGAAAGTAGCCGCAAAAAATTGAATGAAAAAAATGAAGAAACCCAACAACAACAAAAAGAAAACGATCACGACGAGCGAGAGGTGCATGCACGCGGCTTCACATTACGGTATCAACGAATGCGCATGAAGCTGGGTTTTCTCTCCATCGGACGGATGCTGCGGCGCGCTCTCTCTCTCAGCTTGTTTCACAGTCCACCCTCTGCGAAGAGTTGCTCGAATCCACAATCGGATGCGAATTTGCCTGTCTGCATGTACATACACTGCGATGCTTTTGACGCAATCGTCACCAAAAAAGTGTTAACCCAAAGGACACTGGATTTTCTCGGAGGGAATGAATAATGGATGCGCGCACAGGACAATCTCCCCCTTTCGACTAGACCCACCCACTCAAGGAGGCGCCGAATTTTTGAGACCCATCGTGGGATCAGGCGCTGGGTGCATCGTTGTGGGGTTTCCGCACCAAAAGCGTGGGTTGATCGTGTTTCATAAATAGCGATGCGGTGCAACCTCAGCGTCTGTCGCTGCGTATCCTTTCGCGAGAACGGTTGACTCGCAGTTGAAGCACTCGCATTGAAGGCGTCGGAACAAGCAGGTGTACCTACTTCGGAGCTCTACTTAACCCACTCATTTGCCGACACATGGGGTTATTGGTGCGGGTTAACTGCACGTTCGGAAGAAAGGTTTCACGATTCGACAAACCGCATCTGGACTCAAGAGGTCTCACAATTTGCAGCTTTATCGCGTCAAACAGGTCGATGTCCGCCACCCCTATCCGCAGTGTACAAACATAGCAAGTTCAAGCCTACCCCCTCGCGCAGCAAACGCGGTTTTATAACGATTGACTCCAACTCGCAATCGCAAAAAGCGAGCGCATTTCAGCGTCTGTGTATTTATTCGCTCGCATCGATGAATATTACGTACCGCACTTCGATATTCCTGCTCTTTTTCTCACAGAGTTTCCATGTTTTCAGTCGTCGTGTCACGTCGGATGTAACTTCTCCACATGAAGCTTTTTGGTTTGATTCGGAAATCGGATCGTCTGTGACCAGGTTTGGATGGCGGTACCATGCCACGCATGAATCCGGATCTGCACAATCGTGAGCGCAGCGGCACGTCTACTGGCCGAAAATTTGCGCGAGCTCTATAGTGAGGACTCTGAACCTCTCGTGCTGCATGCATTGTTGGACGAATAATAGAAAGAGGAGTGCATTTACCCATTTGCTGTCCCGTCTGGTGTGCATAAAGTGTTGTGTTGAACCGATCTGAACGTTTCCGGGGTATCGGAAAATGTATGAGTGTTAGACGAGGTTATATCGGAGCGATTAGGGCACTCCCCATCATCAGCAGCAGAAAAATTCGGAAAGTGTATGGTCGCCTCATAGGGCTGGGGGTGGTCGTTCCCCTTTGAGATTTGATATGCAGCCTTTGCGCGGGTATGCAATTTAACAGGACGAGCGTGGTTGCTTGACCGCGCAAACCTAGAAAGCCCAGTGCGCATTGACTCCAGCACGCCATTTGTGCTTGCAGCGATCGTCACGTGTGCTCCGAGAGCGAGCGAGTAGAGCAGCAGCCGGATGTCCACGGGAACGACGACTGCGATGGCGGCCATCCCTACAAGGGGGCGGTCAAGCGACCCACCTCCCGCGCTGCGTGCGAAGGAGTCCAGGACCCCACTCACAGCTTCCACCTCCACACCTAATGTGTTGAGCACCACGACCGCAATGCATCCGCAACGCCGGCCGCAAATGCGGACGACGACCCGACCAGCATCCGCGCCGAGTATCTCGCTCTACGACGTGTACCCACTGACGCTGCGCAGCTCCGAGCCTAGTTTCGGTCCACCGTCCCTGAGCCGCACGCGGTCTCAACCGGGAGCCGAGGACGATCCGCGGTCGGTCGATTTCCTCCAGTCCGCGCGATCTGTCGGCACGCTCTTCGACCAGAACAGCAGCAACAGCCGCCGTGGCGGTTCGTTCGACAAGGTGCGGTCTCCTGCTCGCATCCACTCTCTCTCGCGCGCTCTGTAGTCGAATACTGACTGATGTTTCTCTCTCTCTCTTTGTGTGAACCAGACGCCGCTGGATCGTCGGTCGTCGTCCATGTGCTCGGCGTTTGGCAAGTTCCACGGCGAAGTGTACGAGACGAAAGAGCGCTCGAAAGTGCTCAGTGTGCTCAAGCGACGAGGCAAAACCGTTGCGTCGGGCGACACCGTGACGACGAAAAAGAACGCACCCGCCAAGTTCACTGCTGACGATGTCGTCCGCTGCGGCACGCTCACGAAGGAAGGCTCCTGGCGCCGCAACTGGAAAACGGTAAGCAAGTCGCTGTGTGTGAGAACCAAAGCGCGTGTGGGACTGCTCAGTAACGACGTGCCTGTGTTGTCGTGTTGTGTGATGCTCCAGCGGTTTTTCATTCTGCGTCGAGATTTCCCGAGTCTCTGTTATTACACGTCGGAAGAGAAATTGGAGCTGCTCGGGGAGATCCCGATCTCGCCCGATACACTGGTGCTGGATCGAAGCGCTTCGGGTCACGCGCCGTACAGGTTCCAGATTCGCACAGAAGCCAAGACGCTGCTCCTCGAGGCCGAGAACAGGGACAACCAGAAGCGCTGGATTGATTCCTGCCAGGAGCTTGTCGATCTCGTGCGTGCTGAGAAGTACCGCACGTCGACGATGCTTTCACGGACAAGCCTCATGGATCGTGAATCGAGCGATTCCCGCCAAAGCAACGTCACGAACGCACGCAGATCGTCTATTGCGAAGGCTGTGAGCGTTCCCCCAAAGCCCTCACCGATGGTCGCGAACACAGGAGCAGCCGTAGATCCAGTAGACCCGACTTCAGCTTCTTTGCCTTCGTACTCGGGTCCGGAAATGACGTACGGACTCGACGACGAGAAAGAGAACAACCAGAACCCGCTATTTATGAACTCCGCGCGTGGCTTTCTCGAGGATCCGAGCATCGACTGGTCTAAACTGCTTGAAGCAAGCTCGTCTTCTTCGTGGAACGACGACTCCGATGCGGATAGTGACGGCGACTACCTGATGTCCGGTCAAAGCACATTGAACTTGCCGCTGGAGCCCATGGCCGAAGACCAGGTGATGGACGCAATGATGACTTCAGGGAGAGGACGAAGCCAGACCAAAATCACGATCGTGAGCTTAAACCCAAACACCATGGTCAAGCACAACAACTTGTACGATATCTCGATTGAGATTATGCTTGGTCGCAAGAGCAAGTTGATGCGAAGCGATGTGACAAACGAGAAGACGGGATGCTTCATGAAGATCAGCGGCTACTTGAAGCAGACAAAGAATCTCGTCGACATTGGGACCACCGACGCCATCAAGATATCCACGTTGATTGCAGCTGCCAGCGGCGCAGCGTCCTCGGGAGACGCCAGTTCCGCGAACGTGCCATTCACGATCGTGGTCTCTGCTGAGTTAGAGCAGTACGCGCAGCTTCGGTTTACGCTCTACAAGTGCTCGTTGAGTCAGAGTCCTGGAACCGCCCAGGCGTGTCTTGGAGTCGGGCGATGCCACGTCACTGACAATTTTCTCAACTCCATCGCGAAGACCATCGTGCTGACTGAGAAACATGGCGCCACTCGCGATTCAGCTCAAGATGTTCTTCTACCACCAGGTGCAAAGGAGCTCCAAGAAAACGATATGTCTCCGCAGATGCCAGAGGCAGTGGACTTCAAAACGAGTCGTGGCGGGGCTGCACTCAACCTCAATTCAAGCAGCGACAGCATCCAAATTGTGATCCGAGCGTTCCAGTCCCTGTCGCCTCAGGAGGTCTTACCGACGACTGGTATCGACATGGCCAACACGAAGTACCTCATCCCGACGACGTTAACTCCAGCAGACGATCCTCCGTCTCGACAGAATCTCCACAGCCTGGAGTTTTCTCGCAACAGTGGCACTCGAACACTTATCGACAACGGGAGCTTTTTGGGGAACGGCAGCGATGCTGGAACCTCCAACGTGCGCTTTATTGCACTCGATGAGATTCTGCGAGTTCCCCGGAGTACGTTCGCTCTGCCGTTGGCGTATTTGGATTATCTGGAAGCGGAGGTTCTGGAACGAACTCGGCGGTTGCACAACCATCTCTCGGGGAAAGCCAATGGGAGTCACTTGGAGGTTACTTTGATCGAGCATGAGCTGGAGTACTGCAGGAAGAAAAGCGAGGAGTATATGAAGCAACGTCAATTCCTGATGAAACAGGAGAAGCGGTTACTCGACGAGCAGAACGATGGAAAAATCTTCGACACCTTACGGACGCTGAAAAAGGGCTCCAAGCAGAAAGACAAAGATTCTCAGCCCGAGGTCGTTGCGCCTTTCAAGCGAAGCACATTCAAAAGTCTTGATGGGTGGCAGTTTCTTCCGACAAACATGCAAGACCAGTTCCTCTGCGCATACCATCAGATCCCAAACGCAAAAGCGCAACAGCCAGTGATCCAGAGCAGCAGCACGCCGCCGTTTGTGTGGCATACCATGACCATGGGCTGTCCTGCAGCGCATACGAAGGGCTTTGCAAACGGTGGGTATCCTCACACCGATATGAGAAGTAGTGACAGTAGTGCGCATGCCAACAATCCAGCCGCAGCCTCTCCAGTCGGCGACTCCCTGCTAGATGAGCAGTGCACCTCCCCAATGGGTGGACCTTCAGCTGCTGCCTCGACTCAAACGGAGAAAGTTCGGCGAAAAAGTCGAGTGAGCTACACGAAGACGCCGAACCAAACGGATGACTCCCTTGCTTCCCTGAAAATGCGGCTAGAGTTGAAAGACCGACTCGACATCATTGGCAGTCAGATCCTGTCAGCGGCGGTCGCATGCATTCTTGCAACTCTGGACCTTGCAGTGATCGGCAGTGAGCACCACCGCCTGCAGCTGGAAAATGCGCTGAAATTCGGATATTTAATGAACTTCGAGTCGCTGCTGAGCACACAAGGAAAAGAAATCGGGATGCTGGAAGACTTTGCAGCTGGTGCGAAGTGGCTGCGCAATGTGTTTGTGCAGTTCCGAAAGCACAAAACGACGGGGGATTACTTCATCATCAAGAACTACTCGCCGTCGGATCGGCGTGCTTTCGTGCAAGCAAGTGGTGGCTCTACCAATGAGAACAATGGGAACGATATGAACGGAGCAGGACAAAGTAGAAGCGGCAACTTTCTGCTCGTGACGATCGGCATCCAGGAATCTCATATGAATGTTCTCCCGCCGTTGCTGATGACAGGCAAGCCTTTCCGAATGCGCTGCGTGTTGTTCACCCAGGGTGTGAACGAGAAGCAGACTCTGGTGCATGCGTACAAGGCGAGCTCGGTGAAAGTGCAGGATCGCATCAATCGCGACAACCTGCAGGAGCTGAAAGATCTCTACTCGATTTTCCGACAGATGCACAATTACGAGAAGGATTTCAAGTCCCATACGTCGCTGCGACGCCGAGCGAGCAGCGTTGGTGGAGAGCTTCCGATCAGCAGATACAGCATTGAAGCGCTGGACGACTTGCTGGCGCAGATCGAACTCCACATTTGCTCGCCTTCGAACCAGTTCAAGAAGAACGTTGCGTTGCTGATGGACTCGTCGGATTTCTGCCGAGAGCTGGGTGGATCTCGCGTGACGTGCTGCAAGAGTGGGAAGGACCGCACGGCGATGTCAGTGACGCTAGAGCAAGCGCGCATTTTGTGCTCCGAGTTGAAAGCCACGCAGGGCTCGAAGATTTGCTCCAGCATGCGACTCTACGGTGTGCGTCGAAAGAACGTGTTTTTGAATACCAAGGCTGACAAGTTCGCGTTCAACGAGATGCAGCGCAAGATGCTTCCGGATTGCTACAAACCTCCTGCGGGGACGTACAAATCGGGCAAAACGTAATCGAGATGTGCAGATCAATGCCGTTGATACGACCAACTGAGAATTTAGTTATTTTGTTATTTAGAAGTGGGGGAAGAAGAAGAAAGAAGCTTTCGCGCGTCACAGAGAAATCACCAGGTGTCCAAGTGGTGTTGGAGCTAGTAGAGCGGTTGCTCACCGAAGCGCATGTCGCGGTTTGGTTTGAAACATTCCGGAGTTGATGAGCCAGGTCTTCAACTCGGGCGAGATCCAAGCAGGTTGGTGGTACAGCGGTCGCTTCCTCGTCGGTGACCTTGACATCGCATGGGGTTCTGTCGTCGAAGAAGCTGCGCTGCTGTGGTGGTTGCCGTGTTTGTTGTTGAGTTGGCTCTCCTCTATTTCCAGTGTTATAGAATGTATGGGGGGCACCTCGTTTGGGTGAGTATGAGAGGTTGCTTCGGTTGCGGGTAATGAACTGAATGGAGGCTCATTATTCTCGGGCACGAGCATGCGTTGTTGGTCTGTGCTTTCGTGGCACTCATGTCCATTTGCTTCGTCATCACTCGCATCGCTAGACTCGCCGCTTTCACCTTCGCAGTCATCTTCATCAGTCCCATCACTCTCGTCTTCTTGATCGTTCCGTGCTGCCTGTGAACAGGATGTATTCAAATTTGGGAAAGCGTAGAGGTACTTTCTGTCACTGAGCGCAGACATCGATGAAGACTTGGCCAACGGCGACTCCGCTGCTCTCTTCAGCTGGGCGAACTTCTCCATCAGCTTCGAAGAGCTGCTCGCCATCGTGCCTTGTCGAGCGCGTTCGTGGATGTAGTCGGCTGAAGCGCGAGGCACCCATGTAGCATGGGAAGTCTGCCATGTGCGCTTTTCTCGAGCTCTCCGCTGTCTCCTTCGCTTCCGACGACGCGGTCGTAATTGGTTCCTCCGAATGGGGGACTGCAGAGAGCTCTGTCGCGTGTCCATGGGTGCAGGCAGTAGCATTGATATCTCGAATGTTAGATGCGGACGAAGCGGCTCGGAAGCAGGATTCACAGGAACAATCACAGGAGCTGCAGCGCCTTTAGCAGGTGACGTGGAACCCGGAGGAGGTGCTTTGTGCGGCGAGTCGCTCTGATCATGTGCTTGCAGTTCTCTCTTTTGGATGATCTTCTCTAGCGCCGTTGGAGGTGACGAAGGCACAGCTACCAGCTGCTGGTGTTTTGGAATAATCTGCTGCTGCTGCTGCTCGTCCCCACCACCAGCGTCCAACTGCATTCGTGAAAGCCGCGCCATCATCGACATCATCCTCAAAAACCGCTCCCCCAGTCGCAACTGATGTTCCTGTCGCGTTTGCTCGCTCAACCCGCCATCCAGTTCAGCCTCATATTCGTTCTCGTGCAAATCCGTGGGTTCTTTATTTTCATGACCAGCATTTGCTGCTGCTCCAATCTCATCGTGGCGATGGAGCTCCTTGACAGCGATGCGTTTCTTCTTCTGCTGCTGCTTAGAAGCCTTCGTGGGGCTACGTGCAGCGGCGTCTCTCGGTTGGTCGCGTGGCACGAGCGCCAGACGCGGCACTTTCCTCTCCAGCCGCTCTGCGTGCGCATGCGGAGTAGAAGACGATGAAGCTCCCGCTTGCCCATGCATCATTTTCTCACTCGCATGCTGAGCGAACTTGAAACGACGCGAGTTCCGTATGCTTGCATACAGGCAAACTATCATACAACACAGGGCATCTCAACACCCTCCACTACACGATCGCTCATTCTGTATCCAGGTCGCATCAGACAGCAGAGGGTATGCTGTTGGATAGGATGCAAGAGTGCAGTTCGTTCGCGTTCGTGTGGTGGCCACGAACATTATTAGCGTTTGGCAGAAAAAGGGTTGAGAATGGCGCGAGGAGCAGGGAAGGCAGCGAACCCGGCCGCTGCGCGTGCCAAGGCGCCGCAGGGCAGAGGCAAGGGCAAGGGCGGCGGCAACAGCAATGAAGACGTGCGTCGCGAAGCGCCACTGCAGGCGATCCTCTTTGCCGACTCGTTCACGGAGACGTTCCGTCCGATCTCGCTCGAGATGCCGAAAGTGCTGCTGCCGCTCGCGAACGTTCCGATGCTCGAGTACTCGCTCGAGTTCTTGGTGTCGTCGGGCGTGAAGGAAGTGATCTTGTTCTGCACCAACCACGTCGAGCAGATCGAAGCGTTCATCCGCGAGAAGTCTCAAGTCGCGAAGCGGATCTCCGTGCACTGCCTCTCGAGTCCGACGTGCATCACCGCGGGTGACGCGCTGCGTGAGATCGATCGGCAGCAGCTCATCCAGTCGAACCCGTTTGTGCTGATGAGTGGCGACGTCGTCGCGAACGTCGACCTGCCTGCTGCGATCGAGGAGCACAAAGTGCGCAAGAAGAAGGACTCGTCGTGCATGATGACGTCGATCTTTAAGGAGATCCAGCCGAACTTCAGCACGAACATTCGCCCATTGGACGATGAGCTCATCGTCGGCGTCGACAGCACGACCTCGCAGATCGTTCTGTACGAAGACGATCCGGCGAAGCGCTCGACGCGCTTGGCGACGATCTTTTTGGAAGACCACGCAGCGATCTCGTTGCGCTCGGATCTCATGGATTGCTACATTGACATTTGCTCCCCCGAAGTGCTGTTGAAGTTCGCGGAAGACTTTGACTACCAGGACCTGCGTCAAGACTTCTTCCACAATGAAGTGCAGAACTACGAGCTGGGCAACAAATTCTACGTGAAGATCGTGACCGACGAGTTTGCAGCGCGCGTCATGGACCCCCGGACGTACAGCGGGATTTCGCACGCGATCCTGCAACGGTGGGCGTTCCCGATGGTTCCCGACACGAACTACTTGGGGTCCGAAGACACAACGTACTCGTACCATCGCGGCATGATCTACAAAGAAGACAGCGTCTCGCTTTCGCGGACGTGCTCGATTCAACGCGAGTCGATCCTTGGAGCAGGCTCGTCGTTTGGCGACAACACGAGCGTGCTGAAGAGTGCCGTGGGACGTAATTGTAAGATCGGCAAGAATGTGAAGATCCAAGGCAGTTTCCTGTGGTCCAATGTGACTGTGGAAGACAATGTGAGCATCACGAATGCGATTTTGTGTGACAATGTGGTGATCCGCAAGGGGGCTGTTATTGAGGAAGGCTGTGTGCTGTCCTTTGGTGTCGTGATCGGCGAAGGGTTCAAGCTCAAGGCGTTTTCGAAAGTGACGAAGGCTGCGCGTGTGGAGGAAGAAGATGAGTTTGGCTCCGATGAAGAGGAAGATGAAGATGATGCGGCGGAGAAGCAAGTGGAACGCGCTGCTGTAGCTACGAACGAGGAGGGGGAGATCGTTTGGAATACAAAAGAAGTCGGCGTCGGTGGTGTCGGTCGTCTCTGGACGCTCGATGAGGATGATATCGAGGTAGAATCGGATGATGAAGAAAGCGATGACGAAGGTGCTGCGTCTCGAAAAGAGCCATTGGACGTGCGTCGTCTGGACAAACTCAAGAGCTTGATGATCGGTGCTTCGGATATCGTGACGAAAAAGACGCAAAAGTGGAACGATTGGGAGACATTGAGTTTGTCAGACGACGAACAAGACGACCTGGAAGACTTCGACATGCAAGCCCACGAGGTGCCGTTCCACCAGATCATCAAGGAGACCGTGATCAATGGGGACTCTGCGGGCCACGCCATCGACGATGTGTTTATGGAGATCAAGAGCTCCAAGTTTGCCCACAACCGCACGTTCGCGGACGTCATTGGTGCGATCCTCCCGGGGCTGTTGGAGTTGGTGCCGACTGCGAACCAGTCGGACATGGGCATTCTCGGCCAAGTGCGTGCGAAATTCCAGAAGTGGACGAGCATCATCAAGAAGTGTCTCGTCGAGCAGGAGGACCAAGTGGCCGTCGTCCACACGCTGGAGACGTTCTGTCTGGAGGACGCGCACCGCGCGCTGTGGTTCCGATTGTTTCGCTTCCTGTTGCAGATCGTGCACGACCTCGAGTGGGTGACGGAAGACGTGATCCTGGAGTGGCATGAGGAACGGTTGTCCGAGGATGACAGCAATGACCGTGCGTCCTTGGCCAAGTCGGAGCAGGTGCAGGCGTTTATCGACTGGCTTCAAGAAGAAGAAGAAGAGAGTGATGAGGACGATGAGGAGGAGAGTGACGACGATGATGATGAGGAGGAGGACGATGAAGAGTGACCTCGTTGCGCTTGCACATTGGGCAGTGGATGGATGGAGGTAAACACACAAATATAGTACGTAGAAAGTTGCACATGTGTCAATTTTGCCGACATGGCTCCATGACGCTGTGTTTGTCAGTCCCGAACGACATTTGATGACCATCGTAAAATGCAGCAGATGTCGATCGCTTTTTTTGCCGGATTTGGAGCAGCAGCCTCTGCAGTGGCATCTCCCAGTATCCTATTCTCTTGGAGAGGTTGTGGGTAGTCACAGTGCATTCTCAGATGGGTTGCCGACGTTTGAGACAATGAGGAGCGAAAAGAACAAGAGCGAACAAAAGCCGAAGCGAGCGAGCGGAAGACTTTATTTGGGAGGAACATGCACTTGACGACAGCTATCGTCGCTGCATAGCAACCAGGCAATGCGCGAATCGACCAACTTTGTGATGGAGGATGGATGTAATCGAGAAAAACAAAGGGGTTGCTGCTTCGTTTCTGAAGAAAAGAAAGAGACGAGGGCAGTTGGACCGTGAAGAAACCGAAGGGATGCGTGTCGACCTTGACAAAAAAGATCGCATTGTTTCATACGTCCGCAGAGTCCAGTGCTTCTTCCGCTGCATCTCACGATGCTGTTCGGCAGACTATGCATTTGCAGAGGGTGCAGGACATGCTGTTGTATAGGGCGGATCTATTTTGGTGCTTACCGACTCGACGTCATCTTTCGAAAAAAGAGAGAGGGTGTCCTTTTTACGAAATCATGTTTTGCGTTTCAGCCAATCGTATCGCGCCCTTTCACAAATTGCACAACATCCGGCCAATGAAGACACGTTCCATCCAAACAAGACAAGATCTCCTCTCCGCTAAAGTACGGAAAGCGAGTTCCAGGAGCTCGGCAGAAGCTAAAAGGCAGCGGCAGGTATCGATCGCTCACTTGCCAGCTCAGAGGCGCCTCGTGATGGCAGACCGACACATCTCGACTCGCCGCCGCGAGAAGAAGCCAAGCAGAACCCTCCGCAGACCTGAGATCTTTCACGTTGACGCTCGACGCGTAACCGAGTGACGCCATCGAGTTCGTTTCTTCGGCGGTTGCCACTCAAATCCGCATTGCAGAATTTGACACAGGAGCGCCATCTCCGCTCGTTCCGCCACCAACAGCTACGTGGACAAGATCCAGAAAAGCTATACAAACTCCAAGTCTACATCCGGTTCTTCTTCTTTTTTTTTTAACATGTACTGGTCGGCCGCGCTGTCGCTCAAGACGTCCAGGGACGCGCAGCACCTGGCCAACTACGGCTCGTTCGGCACGTCGTCAAATTCGTCTTCAACGTCGTCGTCCAGATCGTGTTCCCGGTCGAGCAGTGGGAGCAACATCCGCATCCCCCAGAGCATCCCGGAGCACCAGTGCATCCTTCAGTTTGCCGAGCCGAGACTGCAGCACTACGAAGAAGAGAAACTCGCCGAGTACTACGAAATGGAGCAAGCCGCCAACTACGCAAACAGTTACAACGACAATGCTGCGACGACGACCGTGACGGTGACGGCGTCCAAGACGCTCCAAATGCTGCTGCTGAGCAGTCAGAAGCTGGAGGAGTTCGTCAAGAGTGGCACTTCGTCAACGACGAACGCCACCGCGTCCACACGAAGCTCCTCCTACACCAACAAGAATGGCTTCTCGTACACAAATGCGTACTCCAACGACCATCATCATCATCAGCAGCAGCACAGCAGCAGTCACAATCCGGACGTGTTTTCTTATTTGAACGGCTCCTTTGCCTCCGAGACGACTTCGCTGATCGGAGCGGCGCGCGCTGCGGGGGAAGACGACGATCACGAACAGGTGAACTACTGGGTTCTGGAGCGCGAGCGACTGCGGGCCAAGCGCGAGCGACGCATTCTCACGAGTCTGTTCAAGAAAACGGCGGCGCACGCAGACGATGAGCCGACGTCGGCATGGCGCACCGGCGCCATAATGTGCTCCGTGCCGTTGGTTTTAATTATTCTATTTGTTATTTTCATCTTGGTTACCGGGGGCGAGAGTGGCGACGCTGCAGCTGTCGGCGCCTCCGCCTCGAGTGCGTGGGGGATCGTTGTCCGTACTGTCGCCGGTGCATCTGGGAGTCGAAGTGCCGCAGCGCTGCGGGGTAGTGTCTGAGTAGCGAGTCCAGTTCCATCCAATCCATCCTATACAACCAACCTACAACAAAATAGGTATTTTGACTATTTTTGTCGCTTATGACCATCCATCGTCTCGGTCTCCTCTGTCTTTCCTGCCCATTATGTGGTGAAGAACAAGTTCAAAAGCCCCTTAAGGTACGCGACGATCTCGCCCGCACCGAGCTTCGACTCGCCGTAAATGCGGTCCACGAACGTGATCGGCACCTCGGCGATGGTGTAGTTGCGCTGACGCGCACGCACGAGGATCTCCATCTGGAACACGTAGCCGAGACCCTGGATGGAGCTCATGATGTCTTCGATCACGTCGCGCTTGTAGAGGCGGAAACTGCCTGTGAGGTCCGACACCGAAGGGTTCAACAGCACCGTCGCGATGTAATTCGCCACGCGACTTGTGAGCTTCCGACGCAGATCCCAACCATACACCTATACGGTCGAGAGCAGGGCATACAGGGAGGTGAGTCAACGAGCGCTGTTTGCGGGAGATTGTATACGTGGATGCTGTGTGGGACGTACGCCTCCGCCTGGGATGTATCGCGTGCCCGTGACAATGTCACAGTTCGCTGTAGCTTGCTTCCTACACACACACATGCCACAACAATGCAATACGTTAATAACGACGACCAGGGGGGTAGCAACGCAATCGCGTCTCTCTGTCAATAGGATCCAACGCATCAGTAGCGCACTTGATAAACTCTGGAATAAATTTCGGCTATGAAATCAGCACAACAGACGCATCGTCAGTTCGAATACATCCCGCCACAGCATCCCACCACCATACAATGCCAAAGTGCTCTCAACGTACGTGGTGCGAAAGATCGGCGTCCATGAGGAACACATACGTGCCCGTGGCCATCTTGAGTCCATCGCGGTACGCCGACCCGAGTCCGAGTTTGCCCTTGCGTGGCAGGATCACGATGCGATCCTTCCCGTAGATCTTCTGCAGGTCGACTGCCACCTGGAGGGTACCATCCGGACTGTTGTCTTCGACGATCACGATTTCATACTCGAGCGAGCTGCACAAAAGGGGCGGCAAAAACAAAACAACACAGAGAGGATGAACACCGACGACGACTTGCAGACATCCAAAGCGCGCGAGGAATGCACGCACTTCTCGCGGAAGGTCTTCTCCAGCAGCCAGATGACGAGCGGGAGGTTCTCGCGCTCGTTGTACGTGGGCAGAAGCACCGAGTACTTTGGTTTCTCGGTCGCCATGTTGATCCACCGTGCGAGCAAATGCCGATTGTGTGCGTTGTGCAGAATGCTTTCCACGTTGCAAAGTGAGATTCTTGTGAAGGTTGGCAATGCAAACGTCCTTGTTATTTTCGGGGTGAGATGCAAGGATTAGGAGTGGTCCTAGTATTACGTGGGACACCTCAACCAGATGCCAAAGTGTACCCATGTTATGCAATCCGACGGTTGTCGAGATGTACAATAAAAAATCCATTCCATTAAAAATACCTGAAAGCTCACATTTCAACCCTTTCAAACAGCTTCAACAAATCGTTTGCACGTTTGGAGAGCGAGCGGATGCGTGAGTTAACTCTCTCTCTTCGTTTGTCTATGCTCAATAGAAAACTATGAAAAAATAATCCGAGCAGCAAAAATATGTCCACTTGCAATATCGCTGAAAGACTGGATGTGCGTTCAACGATGACGCACTTTGTCGCAACAAAGAGCTCAACGATCTTGTTTATGCGTGTGTGTGGTTCTTTCGTGCGCCGAGTCCTCAGAGTATCCACGTCACCTTTGGGTTTCGCCGCGAGGGTGTGTGCATCAGTGTGGATCACATCGCTCTTCCCGTTGAAGAAGACCAGCGTTGGGTTGCTCGAGATGTGCGAACCCTTGCAGCTGATCGCTTCCAAGATCGAACGCTCTTCCTCCACGCACTTGCGGAAGACTACAAATCGCTCGAGTGTCTTTTCCGACGAGAGGTGGACCACACGAAAGTGATGCGATTGGAAAGGATCGCTTGGACAAATCTCGGAGGCAAAAATGGAGAAGTATTGCAGTGGCGGAGGTGGGGTGTTGCTGCGGTCTGAAAACCGAGAGCGGAGGTATGATGCGTAGCGTCGCAATGCTGTCTGTCTGTGTTGGTCTGTGGTGTGTTGGACAAACGATGTGTGTCGGTGTGATCCAGACGAGTCGTGCGCTTCCGGACGTCTCTGCGCAACGCGGTGCTGGATGTGATGGCGTGCCAGGGCAACTGGATGGAGACCGAGAGCGAGTTTGAGTGGGATTTCCACTGGGCAGATGTGGGCTGGATCCGCGAGCATCTCGACGCCTTCACGCCTCTCCAGGACCATCAGCGAATCAACCATTTCCAGAACCACTACGAGCTCACGCGGAAAGATCTCCTCGTGAAAAACCTCAAGCGCATCAAGAAGCAGCTCCAGCGCAGGTACATTGCATCCCTCGCCTACGTCGCTTGCACTGCTGCTGGGCATAGCAAGCTAACATGCGTGAAATGTGTAATCCCTTCCCTCCCAGTGGCGACTCGGAATCCCGCCAAGAAGCGGAGAAGTACGATTTCTGGGCATCGACTTTTGTGTTGCCCACAGAGTACGGCATGTTCCTGGAAGAGTTCAAGCGCAATCCTGGCGGCCGGTGGATCATGAAGCCTATCGGGAAGGCGCAGGGGAGAGGGATCTTCCTCTTCGACAAGCTCAGCGAGATCAGCGACTGGAAGCGCGACCACACGTGGAAGAGCGACGGGGGACTGCAAATCAAGACGTCCGACACGTACATCGTGCAAAAGTATGTGGAAAACCCGTACACGATTGGCGGGAAGAAATTCGACCTGCGGCTCTACGTGCTCGTGACGTCTTTCTCGCCGCTCGTGTTTTGGATCTATCGTGCCGGGTTTGGCAGGTTTTCCAACTCGCGGTACTCGCAAAGCAAGGGGGACATCGATAATTTGTGTACGTGGTCGCACACTGATGCAGTATGCGGTGGCTGTGCGAACTCGCACGTTCATGTCGACTGCTGCTAACATGTGCATGCTACGATAGATATGCATCTCACGAATGCGTCCGTGCAGAAAACCGCCGAGGACTACGACAAAGCAGTGGGCTGCAAGTGGCCGCTGCACAGCTTGAAGATGTTCCTCATCGGCAAGCATGGCGTGGAAGCCGTGGACCGACTGTTTTACGATATCCAGCAGATCATCACGCGGTCGCTGCTGTCCGTGCAGCAGGTGGTGATCCAGGACAAGCACTGCTTTGAACTCTACGGGTACGACGTGCTCATCGACAGCAATTTGAAGCCGTGGCTGATCGAGGTGAACGCGTCGCCGTCGCTCACCGCTGACACGGAGCAGGACTACCAGCTCAAGGCAAACGTCGTGCAGCACACACTGGACGTTGTCGACATGGAAGGCAAGCGCTCCGGGAAGGAGCTGCACGTCGGCGGCTTTGATTTGATTTGGAACAACGGCGCCGTCCCGAATGCGCACCCGCATGGCTATACTTCGTACTTGGGGTGCACCTTCGAGTGGCTGGATGTCGCACATAGCTCCAAGCAGAGATAGACTACTGAGAGAGAGAGAGAGAGAGATCGACAAGCAGATTTGTGTAGCTTCTTGCGTGGCGAAAGGGATGCAGGCGTTCGCATTCAGCTGAAGAAATCGCGTTTGTATTTTCTCGGTTTTTCTTCTTCCAACTAGTCCTAGAGCAGCCACTCCGCATGCAAGCACCTTGTGCAAGCCTTGGTCTGCGATTCATTTCCGTTGTGGTCAGCGTGACTTCGAATGTCCAGCTGCTGACGTCGCTCTTTCCAGCAGGAGCTCTGCTTCGTCCTTCACACTCTTCTTTCTCTGTTTCTTTCCTGTTTCGTGTAAGACTGTTGTGATGTGGCTATGCTGCTTTACAAAGTACCCGACACCGTTCTCGCTCGCTCTATCATGGACCTAGTCCGAATCTTCATCTTCCGCGTGGTGCAAAGACGCCCAGACGTTCTTGACCTCCACCGCCTTGGCCGTTGGCGCTTTCATCGCGCTCATCTGAGCCTTCTCCGCATCCACGCCAAGGGTCGGGAATGCGCGTTCGCTGCTCAAATTCAGTCGTCGAGCCTGGCGATTGCGCTCTTCCTGCTCTTCCCACGTGCGCGCGACGCCATCCTACACGTAAAGCAGCGCGCAGCATGACACAACGACCGTCAGTACACCGCGAAACGCAAACGCTTCCATGTGCGCACACTCCTAAAACGAAGCATATGGATATTCTACCTTGTCGGTGGTATCTTTGTACTTCTTTGGCTGCTTCGCCCACTGGAAGGACGCTTTCTCCTGCGGCGCATTCTTGTCGCTCAGCGACAGATCCGACAGCATCTTCGCAGGCACAGCGGAAGGACCGCCGGCAGGGGACGACGTGGCGATCGGTTTCGTCTTGGATTTGGTCTTCGACGGCGATTGCGGACGCGCGGATGTCGTCGTCGTCGTCGCTGCTGCCTTGGACTTGGCCGCTGAGGCGGCTGCTGCTGCAGATTCGGCCTTGGACTGCTCCTTCGCGATCACATTCGCGTTGACGGTCGTGGACTTGGCGCCCTTCTTCTTCTTCTTGTTGAACAACGAGCTCAGTTTCGCATTTTCCTCCGCCATCTCGCTTTGCATCGACCTGCGCTTTTCACGAAAGATCGGGTGGCGCAACACCGCATCCTCCTGCTCTTCCTCTCGCTCCGACAACTCGTCGACGGTTCGGCGGTTCGACCGAGTCGCAGCGGTCCACAAAGTCGCGACGCGAACCGGTATAGGGTTGGGGGTGTTGTAGTGAATGTGTGACGATATCCCACTCTCCCTAGCCCTAACGATCTGAAGTCAGTGACGCGTCCAAGAACGAACAACTGAAGCGTTCTTGTGGTTTCATGATACCCTTCGTAGACGCATAACCTGCCAAACCGAGTCGGTCACTCGTATCAAGTTTACCATGTCGCATCACTGAATGGAAACTAGCGGATCTGATTGGCTAAATGCTTTCGCTGAAGAGTGTGAACACGCATCGGATTGGAGAGGGCGACTTGTCTTTCGTTGCTCCTTCAACATCGAGTGTTCGGGGCTTCTATTCAAAGCGCTCGTACTGTATTTCGTATTGTTCCGAAAAGCAGTCTGTGTGTTTGCGTTTGTTTTTTTCTTCTTCTCTTTATCAGCTCGGTGCAGCATCCCAAAAGGTTTCATTTCTAGAACCCACATCTGCAGGACAGACAGTCAACCCGAACCGATTCGTCTGCACGAAAACCGCCGCCACTTCCAGACGCAGACGCATCCATCGCTCACATTGCAATCAACTCACCCGTTCACAGCACGATGAGTCCCCATCCCGACCCGTCGCCATACAACTCCTCCAAAGCGGACCAATCCAGCACTGCTTCGTTTACCGTCGCAACCAAGATGGAGAAGAGCTGCCTGAGCTGCGGGAAGACCGGCGTGAAGAACCGCTGCGGCGGATGCAAACGCGTTTACTTTTGCGACCGCGAGTGCCAGAAGCGCGTCTGGACGACGCACCGACCGCTGTGCGTGGCTGTCCCAGTACTCCCAGCCGCGCCATCAAACGCCGCAGATCTGCAATCGGTGACGCCACCGTCCATACCACCGTCGTCAGCTGAAGCAGCCGGTAGCGTCCCGATTTCTAGCGCCGTCCACGCGAAGAAGACTGCGAGCCCCAAGTCGGTCACGCTCATGACGGAGCCCGTTGAAGTGCTGGAGCTGCCGGCGTCCGTCGACGACCATGCGGACTCCACAGCGACAGGAACGACACCGAGCACCAAGAAGAAGAAGAAGAAGCACGCCAAGAAGAAGAAACGCAGCAACAGCATGCACGCGCCGTCGAGCGCTCAAATGGTCGGGGTGTCCAGCAGCAAGAACCGCTCCTTCTCGCTCTCGGCGCGCAAGCACATCATGTGGGGGGACGTGTGTGCACGCGAGTACACTCGCTTCCCAGGCGGCGGTGGCGCTGTCCCCTACGATGGCACGTGGGCACTCGGACTGGGTGCTCCAGTCGCTGATGTGCAGTTAGGGAGTGTGCTGGATGTCGAGGAACTACGAGAGCAGGAACTCAAGTCCCGGATACAGGAACTCCCAAAAAGCAAGCGCAGTCAAGTCCGCGAGGGGGAGACTCGACAATTTGATTACCGACGTGGAGTCGATAATCCGCTCTTTTCTCGGCTGAGCGAGCGAGAGCGGAAGCAGGTTTTCATGGAAATCGACGCGAAAAACCACCCGCACGATGACGACGACGAACCGCATCATTCTAAACGGAAAAGCTCGCTTTCGTCGTCGCCTCCGAAGCACAACCACCAGCACAATGTGCGCTCACGAAAGCTTTCGCAGTCGCTGTCGGATGCTGGAAGCGAAAACGCCGAAACCGAGACCCCCGACTTCGCTTGTGTGTCCATTGAGCAACTGGACGAGTTCGCCAAGATCCGTGACTCCCGTGAAGTTGCGTGCGGATGCTCGTGCGGAGACCTCGTGAAGAAAGTGTCCAAGATGAACGTTAAGCGTCTCCATACGTTTCTGCAAGACCGCGACGTTGAAGTGACGGTGCACACGAAGCCCGAGCTCATGGCACTGGCGAAAGCGATCGCCATGAAAGAGAAAAACTGCTCCAACCAGAAAGATTGCGAGTGCGCGAAAAATGGCGTCGAGTGCCATTCGAATGTCTGCGATGGGTGTGTCGGCGATTGTTGGAATCCGTTCAAGTCGTACATGTACAACAAGAAAGAGGTGGTTCAGTACCGGAAAACGCAACTTGCGAAGTGGAAAGAAGCGAATGTGTCGTCGTCCCAGTTGGAAACCGCGCACCCGTCCATTAGTGTTGCGTAGTGTTGTAAAACGAGACTCGTTTCATATCGAGAGGATGCACACATTGAGTGCTTTGAGCCGTGGTTGAATGGCCATCTGCATCAGACAAAGGAGCAACGACGATGATCTGCAGCAAGCAAGACACGTTGTATTAAAATATATCCATCCACACGACTACGTTCGCTATTCCTTTCAGAATTGACTGTTTCCTTTTCGTTTTCGCTCTGTGTTCCTCAACTTTGTCCTCCAAACCTACCAAAAAAAAGATCTCTAACCTGTATGTCCCCTCTTATTCTCGCCTCGCAGCAACTCCGGTTCTCGGAATAAATGATGCTGCACGCTTATCGTCGACGCGAGAAGAAGCCACCGGAAGATGTCGGCTTCTTCACGCGACGCTTGTACACAGCGATCTGGTCATCGACACGGATACCCCATTGCAGGTGTTCTGCCTGGACAGCTGCGGTTAAGAACAAGTTCAGCTTCTCGGCACGCTCGCCGATGGTTTTCTGCGAAAAATTTCCAACGATTTGACGCTTTGGGAGCTCGGGCATGTCTTTCTTCTTGATACCCGTCTCTTTATGCAAACGGTCGCAAAGAGATCTGTACAACAACAACAACAAAGCACAGGATCAAAGTTAGCATCAACCACCAGATAAAAGGGATTGGACATGTCGAGAGAGCGTACCTGAAAGTGCTGTAGCGCTTCCAGCAGTAGACCGTGCCGTAGTTGTTCGTGCGGATCTCCAACTTGTACTGAATAAACTTCTTGCCTGTTCGATTCAGCACTCGGCTATCGACAATTCGCGCCGAGACCAACGTAATCTCATCGGGAACTGCAGCATTCGTAAACAAGACATATTCGCCATCAGATCCATCATCACATCAAAAAATAACGACCAACAACAACGGCGGAACGAAAACGTACTCGGCATCGAAGGGTTCTCAACAATCGCGCGCTCTTCGACTTCTTCGACGTGCACGTGCACGTCGTTGATCTGCACAAACGCCAGAAACTGCTCCCCATCAGGAGCGTTCACCTCCGTGTTGATCGCATAGCAGCCAACGTGCGGATCGAGTCCGACAACTTCACCCGTTCCGAATGGAGTGTCCACTTTTGTGCGTGGTGACAGGATGCGATCGTCGTCCAAGTTCACATCCGAGCTCTTGACGTTGATCTGCATGCCGCCCATGGCGTTGTCCAATCGCACCTGGTACGTCTCGGCGTCTTGGTCGTAGCTGACGACACGACCAGGACCATGGTTGCGCACCAGCACCGGGACGTCCTTAGAGAGCGATTGCTCATATTTTGCCTCTTTCTCTTCCTTTAGACGCTGCTGACGAGCCTGCTCCACCTTTTGAGCCTCCAGCGCCGCGGCAGCGAGTGCTCGCTCCGTTTCTTCGCGTTCCCGACGTGCGAGCGCTTCTTCTTCTTCGCGTCGCTTTTGCTCCGCAGCAGCGAGGACAGCAGCCGCAGCCGCCTCTTCTTCTTCCCAAAGCCGACGCTCTTCTTCAGCCGCAGCTTCTTCTTCCATCCGGATACGCTCTTCCTCCAAGCGCAATTTCTCCGCTTCGGCTGCAAGCGCCGCCGCTTGCGCAGCATACGCAGCGGCTTCTTCCTCTTCGCGACGCTGCTGCTCTGCTAGCGCTGCGGCCGCGAGCAACCGCGCTTCCTCTTCTTCCTCCTCCTTCAAGCGACGCGCTTCCGCTTCTTCCGCCTCCTTCGCGCGGCGCGCTTCTTCAGCAATGCGTACCGCTTCAGCTTCCTCGCGCAGTCGCTCTTCTTCCTCCAGCTGAGCCAATCGCGCTTCCTCCTGTCGCAACCGCTCCTCCTCGTCCACAAGTCTCTGGGCAGCTTCCGCGGCAGCCACGGCCGCAAGACGAGCCTCTTCGGCGTCCTGACGGCGCTTCGCCTCCTCCGCGAGCCGATGGCGAAGAGCATTTTCGGCTTCACGCTCTTTTTCCATCTGCTCACGACGCAAGCGACGGCTCTCTTCGACGCGAGCGTCGTAGGCGGCGTCCGCGGCGGCAAGCTCGGCGCGACCAGCCTCGTCCAAGTCCTTGAGCTTATCAGCCTCTCGGCGCAAGGCGTCCTGCTTGGCCAGCTCGACCATGTACTCAATGCCGTATTTCTTCTTCAACTGGCGCACGGCGAACGCGCGACCGACACTCTGGATCTTGGTCGCGTTCTTGTGCACGTACTCCATCGTCTTGGGGCGATGCAGGTACCAGAACTTCACGGCCGCCTTCGACGACATGATCGTCTCCAGATCGAGCGGACGCAGCTTGGTCTCATCGGACTGGATGCTCTTGTGCGTGGCGGCATCGCGGTGCAGCGCTTCGTGGTCTGTGAGCACCGTCGACTCGCGGCCATCTTGCGGCTTCCAATACGACGAATACATACTCTGCTAGTCTCCCGGATGTGCGGCTTGCAGACAGATGCTGGGTGGCGAGCGAGAGGGGAACGCTTGAACTCCGATACACGAGAGAAAGCGAGAAGGGGGAACCGAGGTCGCTCTTCTCCTTCGCTGCTGATGTGGGTGTGGGTGCGAGTTTGGAGTTTGGAAGTTCCGACTTGAGTCAAAAGAGACGCATCTCCCACTTTTCCCCCCTGTACATTCAGAAGACAACGACAGAAAAAAACCTTGGGATAGACGCACATTGTGATGTGAAAAACCTTCGAGCAGGAAGAAGCGCGAGTGAACAAAACGAGGCGGGTGGGTCAACAGGATGCCAGTCAATGCATCGTGCAACCCGGACCGGGTCAAATTTCGCCACAAGAAGAACGTCAGCAGCAGGCAAACGGGTTTCGTCGTGCTGCTGCGTGGATCGACCCGCCCGGTAGATGATAAAAACTGGACTCGACAATCAAGCAACATTCACCGACTCTCTCTCTCAATCCCCTCTCTCTCTCTCTCTCTCTCTCGCATGTCGATCTGGATACTTGAAGTCGCCATGATGGGCATCCAAACGAGCAACGGTGCTGAAATACAAGACAGATCAGTGCTCTCTATATGCCGAATACTTCCTCCGGATCGCGCAAAGAAAGCGAGCGCCGCCACTTACTGCTGCTTCTTCTTCTCGGCACCTCTCCACATACATAATGGCGCACGATGCTAGTCTCTCTCTCTCGGTTGCGTGATGACAACTCTCCATTCCACACACCGATATCACCTCTCCAGATGTCACCAATCCACTCTGTCTCATGCAGCTGACGGAAGCTACCCGCACATGGCATCAAAACAGAATGCAATGTTGATGTACAGACACCAACCTACGACCGCTCGTATCAAACGGGTCGCCCGAATAGCCCGAATGTTCCACAGTTGGATCCCCGAGTGGGAAGCGGTACGGACCTGTATCAACAGAAATACGGTGGAGCGGTGCTGCTTGTGCGGTCGTCACAGCGTCATATCGTGCCACACAATACCATTCTGGAAACGATTTCATCTAAAGAACCTTGCGAATGGCCAGCGAGCTGCATGTCCAGGTGTTGCTGGTAGTCTTCGAGTCGTTTCATCTGGTCAGCATAGATGTTCTCTGCCCGAGTGCGTTGCTTGCTTGCGAGTTGCTTGAACAGGACCTTGTTCGGGTGCTCTTTCGATGTCTTCGCTGTTTTGGTGTTGAGGAAGTACTCTTCTCCGCTCACTTGGTCCATTTGAGGGATCCACTCCGATGGAACCTTCGAGTTCATGACTTCTTTGAGCAGCTTCGCTTCATATTTCTTCCATTCCGTGGCAACCCTCGAGTGTTCTCGAGCCATTTCCTCTCGGACTCTCGTCTTTTCTACGCTGATACGGCACCTCCACTCTACTAGGTCAATATCGATCGTGTGTATATGCTGAACCATCCAGTCAAGCGAAGTAAGCATAGAAAACCATTAGTCAGGTGATAGTTCAACAACATGCGGTAGATGCATTTCAGAGTTACCTTTCCAAGTTGCCGCTGCGTTTTCCACTTCTTGGACACCATCCTCCGAGCGATCAATTTCGATATGGACCTTCTGTGATGTACTCGGCGCCACGCTTGCACTTGCCGAACAAGACTCTGGATCCTAACCATTTCGTTTCGAGTCAAACTGCTGCAGACACTGAATGTCATAAATCGCGAAAGATGTTGCATACCTTATAGTCGACGCTACGAGCGCCTCACTGACGACCCGATCGAAGCGATACTCTCGAAAGCCGCATCGCTTCCAGTACACATACTTCCAGAAACAAAAGATTGCGATTCTCCGCCCTTGGTGCTTTTGCAACAATGCACGTTTGGACATTTTTATGGATCGGTATTGCTTGTATAAGACTGGGATCCGGAGCTACAACACCGATGCTCAGTTTCTTCTTCAGGGGCAAAGATGATGGCGGTGCAATGCTTACCCTTAGAACCCGCTTTGCCCGAGTCGCACGGATCTTTCGGAGTACTTCTGCTCTCTTTCGCAGACTCTCCCGACACCGATATTTCCTGTAGCTGCGCTTCACGCGGTTGGCTGCAACATATCGCAAATGCTTTTCAGCGAGCATTTCATTTCGCGCGTGCTCTGCGTCAGCGCGCTGTTTCTGTAGGTCGGCAAGAAACGTTGCATTCGTCTCCATGATCGTATTTGGCGAGTTCATCCTCCTTTCCGATTGTTCATCAGACACAGCTGATCTGACTACTTCTTTTGCATGCACCACATTTTCGTACAGCTGCAACAGTTCGGGTCGGCTTGCTTCCTCAAGTTCAATATGGCCACTCCTTGGAGATGATTCTGCAGATGCTTGCTCATGTGCCGAAAGCACCGCAAACGAGCGTGCAACACGGACTACAAGTGACTGAAAGCGTGAGCGAGCGTCCGCGATGGCGTGGTCCATGACGACCAACGGACTCTGCGTCTCTATGGTACTCAGCACCCGGTCCATTTGCTGAGCGTACAGGAGATGCTGAGATCGCTTGGTTTTGCTCTGTGCACTACCGGAGGGTTTGTTGTTGGAAAGTCGGGGTGAAGCTGTCGAAAGGAACATGTGGATGGATCGGCTAGCGATCCAGCTTGAGTATCATTTCCGCACGAGCACGTAACTCGCCATGCTTGCATTTGATGTACTCACATGAAATGAGCTCGAAGCGCGCGGGTCTTCGAATCGTCTCCGGGACTTGCGTCGCGCACTCCCTGCTCCTCGACCTTTAATTGCTCCAGAATTTCGTTTTCTCGACCTAGCTCGCAGCGATGTTCAGCCAAAGAAGACAGCCTCGGGAAAAAACAACGACCCTACTACTTGAACGTACCAATGCGCCATTCTTCTCGAAAACCGGACGCTCGACGGAAAGTGTCGTGTTCATCTCTCTCCGCCTCGTCCCTTTCCTCTTCGTGCTCGCGCTGTAGAAAGCTAAGCAACCTCGCCATATCTTCAGCTCGACTTCGTTGGTATCGGAATAACTCGTCATACACGAGCTTCTCGCGCAAGAATGCGCCGCTATCCTGCAGCAACTTCTCCTTCAACGGTGTGGCGGACTGGTTTCCTCGTCGAGTCTCCGCTCGTTCATCAAAGCCTTCCGCACCTCCGCAAACGTCCCCCTCATCGCCGCATCGCTCTGCTTGACCAAAATCTGGCTTCCTCTTCGTGAAATCTGCAAACTCTTTCCGCACCGTAACGCTTCTGTTTTTCTGCAAGTATGGTCGCGAAGATGCTTTCGATGGTCGTTGTGGTGTCATTCCAGCGACTGTCGCGGGCGTTGCCATGACGCGCATCGCGCTCGAGCGGGGAAGAGAGCTCTTCCGCTCCCTCCTTCTTCGCGACCCTTGTGCGGCATACGCAGCATCCAACTCGCCACTCGTTCTCCTCTGCGTCATTCTTGTCCAGTCTGCATTGTTTTGTTTTTTGTCCCTCGATTTCTGCAGTGTCGCTTCAAGTGCACAAAAGAGTGATGGTCGCTCTGCATCTCAAGAGTCCAGCGTGTTTCACAGTAAAACCACTCCCATGCACCATTTTTTGACACACAAATGCACCCTGCTTTGTGATCATTTAGTCCGCTATTATGGCAGTCAAGGTACTGGTTGCATTTCTGGATCACTCGCAGCGACTGGAGCCAACGCGATACAAAAAATACGAAACGCTGCGGAACACACAACGTGCACGGAAATGCTGCGTTCGCTGAGATTTGCAGCGCGTGGGAGCGTTCGAGCGGGCCGAGATGCATTCGCGACGCGTGCGAGTCCAGCAGCATTCGCCGTCGCCAATGCGAACGCCAGTCGGTGTTTCAGCGCGAAAAGCTTCCACGAGCTCGGCATCCATGCGAAGATCGAGCAGGCATTGCAGGAAATGGGCATCAACCACCCGACTAGCATCCAACAGAAGAGCATCCAAGCGATCCTCGCCAAGAAAGACGTGCTCTGCACGGCGCAGACTGGCACGGGGAAGACCCTCGCGTACTTAGTACCCGTAGTGGAACAGATCCTTCGGTCGGAAGCGGTGCAGACCGACGACGAGAAGAAGACGATCCTGGTTTCCCGTCCCCAGGCGATCGTGCTGACCCCAAGTCGGGAGCTTGCGACTCAAGTCAGCGATGTAGCGAAGAGACTCTCACACGCTGCAAAATTTGCGTCCTGCACTGTTACGAGTGGGGAACGCAAGAGCATTCAGCAGAAGAGTTTGTCGAGGCGTCTTGATCTTCTCATTGGTACACCTGGTCGTGTCGCAAGGTGCATCAAAGGAGGAGATTTCTTTGTCTCCCGCATTAACACGATCGTTGTTGACGAAGCCGATACACTGTTCGACGCCAAGATGGGGTTTCGCAAAGAGCTGGACGAGATCTTGGGACCAATTCAGGCAAGTGCGGCGAAGCGCAATCAGCCACTACAGATCATTTTGGCTGCAGCGACCATCAAACCCCCTCTGGACCAAGTGCTGATGAAGCGGTTTGGCGATCTGCGTCTCGTGAGTGACGATAAAATCCACCGAACGCCAGCGACTATCCAGGAGGAGTTTGTTCGCGTGACACCGGAGAGCAAGCACTCAGCCCTCCGCGATGCGCTGCATCTGCGCGAGTTCAAGAAAGAGAAGACCATCGTGTTTTGCCAAAACTCGGCCAGTTGTCGATCAACTGACCACATGCTGCGTGAAAATGGCTTCCAGTCCCTGTGTCTGCACGGCGGGATGCCTCCCCAACTCCGACTGGAATCTGTCGAGAAGTTCACGAACGACGATAAGCTGAAGGTGTTGGTGTGCACAGACTTGGCTGCTCGCGGTCTGGATTTCTCGGATGTGAGACACGTGATCATGTTTGATTTCCCAAAGTCTGCGGTCGACTACGTGCATCGCGCTGGTCGAACGGGACGTGCAGGAGTCAAGGGTTTCGTGACAAGTCTGGTTTCCAAGTATGATCTCCCATTGGCCAACAGCATCGATGAAGCCACTCGTCACAGAAAGACGATCAAGGAGTTCCGCAGTTCCAAGGTCGAAGGAGGTGCCATTCCGTTGGACAAACCCGAGCACGAAGAACAAGACGATGCTCCGAAGCGATCAGTGAAGAAGCAAGTCCGTGGTAAAGCGGCGTTCGGCACCAAGAAGTTGAAGCACCATAAGATCCGGTCGTTCAGAAGGTAGTGCTGGATCTTGATTTTGTCATGTTGTGTTTCTATGAAGACCATCTATTAATGAAGAAAGAAAAAAGAGGCGATCTCCATAAACCTAAGAACGTACTATTTCGCTATGACTGTCGGGTTTCAAATTGGTTTTACTTTTTACTGGACCCATGGTGCATGCGACGGTAGATCGTCTCCAACTCGCGCTTCGCCTCACCTGGTGGGAAGTTGGACAGATCGTAGTAGTGTGGAGCAAGGTTCACGAGCCACTCGCCGCGGATTCGCGTGTTCAACCGGATGTAATTGCGGCTCGTGAGCACGAATTCATTGTAGAGAACCCATTCTGGCTTGTCATCGAGCACACAGGACGGATGCAAGTGCACAACCTGGTTGTCCTTCACAGTCACGTAGTGGCCACCACTGGCTTTGTAGCCAACTTGCATGAAGAACCCAGACACCAGCGACTGAACGATGTTGCTGTAGTAGTGTGGAGAGTGGATGTCCAACGTCGACTGCGTTGGCATCTCGAGGCGCTTCATGTTGCGAATCAGCTGGTCACGGACGTTGGACGCGGCCATCAACGAACGGTGGTTCAAGAAGTTCTCGTAGCACCAGTTCGCATCGCCGTTGTTCAGCTTGTACGCATGGAAGACGTTGAGGAGCGTCAAGTGGTCGCCATCGACGTGGGCAAAGTTGGACTTCGCTTCGTCAGCAGCCTTGCCGTCGTTCTTTGGTCGAACAAACGGATCTGGACCGGAGAGCATGGCGACAATGGTCGCCACTTCCTGAGGAACTTTGTACTCGCCCGACGAGATGAGCATCTTCGCCAACTGCGGGTGGACTGGGAGCATCGCCATGGTCTGACCCATTGGAGTCAGCTCACCTTCGTCATCCAGAGCACCCAAGTAATTTAACATTTCGAGCGCTCGCATCAGCGTCTCTGGAGCGGGAGGGTCCATGAAGTCGAAGTGGACAAGGTCATCAATGCCCAGCTGCTTCAGGGTGAGCACGACGCCGCTCATTTCCGAACAAAGGATTTCTGGGTACGTTTGCTCTTCCAGATCACGGAGGAACGACTGCTCCGTGTACAAACGAAAGCATTTACCTGGACGGGTACGACCAGCACGTCCAGAACGCTGTTTGGCCGAAGCGCGGGAAATTGGAGACACCAGCAACGACTCGACGCGGATGCGAGGGTTGTACACCTTTTGCTTCGAGAAACCAGGATCGATCACATACACGATACCGTCGATGGTCAACGACGTTTCGGCGATGTTCGTGGAAACCACAATCTTCCGACCCTTTGGACCGCCAGGGAAGCGTGGCTTTGGCGCTTCCTTAAAGATAAGCTGCTGCTGGTTCGGTGGAAGCGTCGAGTAAAGCGGATACACCGCTAGCGGCCCGTACTTCGATGAATCTAACGAATCGGCTTCTGCTTGGATCTGAGCGCACGCCTTTTCGATTTCCTGCTGCCCTGTGAGGAAAAGCAGCACATCGCCTTCTTCTTCGCAAATGTGGATCTGCACGGCAGTGCGCACGGCGGCTTCCAAGTAGTCGCGTTCTGGCTTGGGAGTGAAAAAAATGTCGACAGGGAAAGTACGACCTGGAATCGCAATCAATGGCGCTCCTTCAAAGTACGCTTGGAACTTCTTCGCATCCAACGTCGCACTCATAACCACGACCTTCAGATCCGGTCGCTTTGGCATCACTTCCTTGAGCAAGCCGAACAAAATGTCGGTACTGAGCGTACGCTCGTGGGCTTCATCAAGCAGGATCACCGAGTAATTCGACAGCAGTGGGTCGCTCATGGCGTGCTGGAGCAGCATACCATCCGTGAGGAACCGCAATTTCGTGTTCGTGGACGTCACGTCTTCGAAACGGATGGTATACCCGACCTGCTGGCCAAGCTCAACGTCCATTTCTTCCGCGACACGCTTGGCGATACTCATCGCAGCAACACGTCGAGGTTGGGTACATGCGACCATTTTCGCGCCGGGAGTAGCGCCAGGGATCTCCATGTTGGTCAAAAACTGTGGGATCTGCGTGGTCTTGCCACTACCAGTTTCGCCTTCAATGACGATCACCTGGTGGGTCTTAATCGCATCTTGGATTTGGTCCAGGAACCCATACACAGGCAGCTTCTGACGCTGCGCCAAGAGCTTGTGGTAGTGCGCAGAGTACATCTTGCCCGTCATCGGGTTCATGCCGCTGGACGACGCGCCGTTCGCAGATGCGGCATCGCCGTTCGCAGCTGACGGCGGAGGGACGTCGGAGAACTTGCTCTTGCGCTTGGTCTTGCCGCCATCGCCCACGTCTAACTTGCGCTTGCGGTCCATTCTTGTCTACCTGTTCTGGCGCTTCGTGTCGGCGCGTCTTCCGAGCTTTCCTGCAAGCTTGCTTTACAGCGAATCCTTCAGACGACTGTCGTACGACCTTCAGAACACCTTCAATGAGTGGTGTGGGAGAAGGCAACTCTTTCGACCAGCCCTCTAGAACGCGATACTGAACTTTCTCTTTGACACGCAAATATGCACCATGGGAGGGAGGAAACGGTTGTGCATTATCACCTGCGAAACTGGCTCAGATCACAGGAATTGCACATGTCGCTGAATGCGCAAAGCAATCGAGACTCGCATTTCCTCTGCGTGTGTGTGCGTGCGTGCAAGCGAGACAGAATGGAGCAGCTCCGACAGAACACGGCATGAAGAATAATTTGATGTTTTCCATTAACTGTACAGCTGCAGAGCCGCAATAATATGATATCTCTCTACGATGACACACAATGATTCTTGACTTTTACTAGCATAAACTACACACACACCTAGACATGGTCGACGCCGTCCTTGGCGATCACCACAGGCTGCCCAGTCTTGAAGCTAGTGAGCATGTCCGGGATCTGCGCGAGCGAGTTGATAATGAAAAACACACTTCCAATGGTGTAAAAGTTGATCGACTTGTACATGTACGCCTCGGACAAGACAGCGTCTTCTTGGGCGATGAAGCGTGGGAGGTAGAACCAGCTCCCAAGGATGAACAAAAAGGCGCCGACGAACGTGCCCAACGCCGCGAGGGTTCCCCAGCAGAACAAGTTGCTCAGCTTGATGCCCGATTGCTTTGGGTCTTCGTGGGTGATCAGGATGAACACGATGTCGCCAAGAGCCGCGAGACAGAACTGGATGCTGCCGAGCAAGAACGCCCAGCAACCAAGACTTGGAGCCTTGGCGTACCAGTCTGGCAAGAAGTAGATCGCACCGAGCTCGAAGATCACACCGGCCATGACGTACATCAGCCCATTGTACGCGTTCAAGATCTGACGCGTCGTGGAGCCGCTGTTGTTGCGGATGGTGTCAATGAAGTCCATGTTCGTGCCGAGCATGAAGAACACGCAACCGATCACGAATGCCCAACTTCCAAAGAGCCCGCCTTTGCCGTTCCACAGGATCGAGTACTTTGGGTAAAAGTAGATCGAGCCCAATTGGAAGAGCACGGAGCCGAAGAAGTAGGAGAGAACCTTGGAGATCTTGAACACCTTCATGCCGGCGCTCAGCGGTCGCATGACGGTGGTCGTGTGCTTTCCGTCGGGAGTGGCTTGCTCGGCGTAGCGTGGGGACAAATGACCAGTGACCATGTTGCTTGCTTGCTCGTTGCTGATGTTCTTGGGTGCGTCAGGTGTGCGGTCGACCGGGAGAATTGCAGAATGAGGCTGAGAGGGTGGGTACTCTGCGGGACCGCCAGCCTCACCTAGGTCCGCTCGTGCGACGGACTGCATGCTGGCCGAAGCATGGCCGGGCATAGGTGGCAGGCGGAGAAGCGCCAACTCCAGTTCGGGGGTGCCACGGCTGTGTCCGAATGAGGAGCCAGATGTACGGTACAGAGAGCGGCTGGGGAGGGGAGGATGGGGGTCGCGTCGTGTTTGAACGCGGCGCAAAACCTCAAAACCTCGTCGCGAGGGTGCGTGTTCACGGTGTCACGCAGCCCAATGCAGCCAATTGGTGGCTGCCAGAACGCTCAACACGACAAATCCTCTCGGAGACTCGCGGAGACCGAAGTGAAGTGAAGGACTCACTTTTTGTGTTCCGCGTGTTTTTCGTTGAAGGGAGGAGTCACGGGAGAGTGGGTGCTGAACGCGCCATACAACGCGCAAGTGAAACTCTGTACGGTAGCTTTCTGCCGATCGGCGCCACGCATTTCTGTGAGATCTGAAGCGGGAACGGCAGACCCATCCTCTCTTTCTTTCTTTTTCCTGATTGCTTTCTCGCTCTCTCTTAGGAATCAAGTGGAATGGTGGTCGATATGCATCTCGTAACAAACGAGACAATGTGAAGCACACTCGCTTTTTGCGTCCTGTGGTTTGTTGAAGCGTTGCCAGAGTCCAAGTGCATATCGCTGTAAAGAAGCAGAATCGACCACAAGACGGAAGCGATGCTGTTGTGTTTGAGAATTCGCACCCAGGTAGACCAACTGTGGACGATGCAGATTGTGCGCAGAGAATGGTCGGATGTGGCTGCTCTGTGTTTCGGAACCCTGTCCAGCATTCAACTCGCTCGGCTGATCAGGTCGAGGGTTTCGTATAGTACGGATAATGGAATCGCTGGTCGATGCTAAAGACAAGCGAGCACCCGTTTTGACGGACACCATTTGGAGATCGCCATATGTTACCAGCGCACGGTTCATATGTCTGGCGAGCGAGCGGATGCCTTCTACAGCTCGTTCGAGGAGCGCTTCCCAAACTGCCGACATGGCTCCTATAGATTGAATCCCGACTCCCAGCGTTCGTGCAAAGTGAACACCACAATGTCTTCATCCACCAAGTGCGACATTTCGGACCTCCATTGTGATGGCATTTTGCAGTCTCGTGTGCTTTGCACTGTACTCCACGTATTATGGCGTTTTGCGACAGCTGAGCAGTGCACGACATGATGAGCTCCGATGTCATCTATACACAAAGACGTGATAGAAGCCATTAAAATGGAGGTCCCTGCTGATGAAGGAGAGGTGTCTCAATGAATTCGTAGAGGCAAGCGCATATGGAGAAAGTACTCGGCAAGACAGTGGACCATATGAACGTCCAAGTTGCAATAGCGGGAAAACAGACGAGCGTCTGAGCGTGCTTCAGCATTGTTGAACGAGTGCATCCACGAGGTGTGTCCATACTATACGCTGCTGCGCGTCCTGCCGGATACTCTTCCTATGACCGTGTTTGAGGGTGGAGGAAAAGGGGTGTCGTCGGATGGGCTGCTGATCGTTTTGCTCCCTCACTGCTCCCTCCCAAGACGCCCTTTCTTTGCCCAACACGAAAAACAGCAACCGAACGTGTTGAGCAAACGGGGATGCGCGCAACACGGCAGTCTGTGCCGACCGCTCTGTACCGACAATCCTCCGTCTGCCGACATGTCCTCAACCGACTTTCCTTGCCTCTTGAAAAGCAACTCGGCAATGCGAGGGTGATCAATGCGGACACGATTCCGCACGTTTTGCCTTCCACGTCTGCGCTTCCTCGACGCCTGTATGCAGGTCTGTGTGGGTGTGTGGGTGTGTCAGCGCTCCATGCATGCGTCTCCCTCGCTCACGCTGTGCCCATGTGACGCGGCAGCGCGATGGACCCACTGATAACCAACACGCATTGACAAGAGTGGCTCGGATCGGTTGAAGGTGTATCCTTCCGATCGATGCATGCATCCATCACCAGCGTGTCTATACAATAGCGCAGTTACAGTCAGATAGGCAGTAGTACCCGCTCGCAAACACGTTGTGCCCCTCTCCCTTTTCGCGTTTTTTGCTGACCTCTTTGTGCTTTTTGCTGTGGTAAGTTGACCAGCAGATGGCGCGCGTGCATCGTAAGACAAGCCGCCTCAAGAAAGACAAGCGTCCCTCTTCCTTGTCGTCATCGTGGATTGCAGCTGAGATCGCTCGTCCTTTCGTGCGCCTTTGCGTGCAGTCTCGTCGCAATTCGATTCTTCTTTTTCTCCGTTCGCCTGAATGTTCTGGTGAACGATCGACTGCGTGCAGGATGAGATCGTTCGTGGCAGCCTCGCGCGGAACTGGTCGTGGTACGACCGTGACACCAGAGTGGAGCGGACTCAGTAATCACGAGCGCTTGTTCAAGTTGAGTCATGCGTGAAGGCAGCTGAGCTCTCGGTGTGGCAGTGGGAACGTCAGCCTAACGCTCGAGTGCTTCTCTTCCCCTGAAAACCAGTCCCCTCGACACTGTCGCTCTGTATTCAAGCCGAGTCTTCGCGAATTCCTGGAAATACCTGCAGTGCGATTCAATCGCTCTGCGCCAAGTCGCGCAAAGGTAACCGCAGACAGCCACGCTGACCAGGTCTTTGAGACGAGATCCAACAGGACTCATTTCTGACGAGATACCGCACCGACCTGCGTTAAGTTGAGATCAAGTTTGCGCGACCTGCTTGGATCTAAAAATACGATGCGGTCCAAGTGACCGAACATTTTGGTGGAAGCTTTCATCCGCATTTAACACGACGTCAGCGATCCGAGTACCTACTGAACCAGTCCGGAAGTGTCGCTCGAAATTGACACTCCTATGCCATCGTCAGCATGGTGGCACACAGCGCACGAAGCGCTCAACTCCAGTCTCTGCTCGAGCGACACCGCGTGAACCGCGCGGGACTTCTTGAGCGCGATATCCCATTTTTGTGGTCGCGATGCTTTGTTTCTATCTTCTCGTATGCGCTCTTGCTCTCCGATGTGCTTCGCTCAGGACTGGGGATTCGGAATATCCAGTACTCCGACGTTGAGCCGAACCAAATCATGTACTTTGGTCCCTACGCCTATCCAGTGGCCCACATCCAGCACGCTCAGCCCGCAGGCACTGGAACCGTCTGGTCCTACAAGTTCGACTCGAGTGGTGTTGCCATGCGAGCCTACGCGGAGTTTTTCCAGCTCCAGACGTGGCCACCGTGTCTCTTCTATCGTACACAATGCACGCACGAGACGCTGGAATTGTCGACGGTCTTCCAAATGCTGGACTCGCTCGTTGAAGCAATGGCTCGCCGCAGGACGCGGTCGCTGCCAAAGCACCTGACGCTACGCACGAGAAGCGCGTGGGTGGATCGAATCTATCATTTCATTCTGCCTCAGTTCTTCCAGGAATGGATACTGCGAACCAATCAAGCCCTGTATTATGATGCTGCAAGTCTGGAGTCTCCAGCGTTCCAGCTTTGCTCGACGAATCCGATCCGTCCATATGCATGTCGGGACTTCTGGACGCATTTCACCCCGATCTGTGAAGAATCAAATCCACTGTGTCAAGGGATTGGTCACGTTTGGCAGCACATCCTGGCTCGAAAGCAATCCTTGCAGCAGCAATACAGCAACATGTCGTTGGATATGCTGGTTGTGGAGAGTCAAGATGATTTCAGCAAGCCTGGGGTTTCTTTCCAGGGACGAAAGTTGTTTGACATTGCCGTGATTATCCGTGCGCGAGATTGTTCCTCTACGCCAGCCGGCCACCAGTCTGCGACCAATTGCTCCACAATCGCGGTAGACGAGTTTCGCTATGAAGGTGCTTCGCTTCTATCAGATGCGATCGGCTGGTACCACGTCGTCGCCTCATTCCGAGCTGTTGGTCAAGTCTACGCATGGGCTCGCCTATTGCTGCTGTTTCTCGGATGTTTCTATGCGCGGTCCGCTGAGCCGCGATTCGCTCGCGCAAGTCTTCGAACCCGCGTGTTCGTTGGCTTGCGAACAATGTTCCTCGTGCCCAGTCAAATGGTGATCTATGGCAGCATCTTCCCGATTTGCTGTTATGTAATTGCTCATCTTTTGGACTCGGCGATGGTGTATCAGCTGGTTTCACTGGCGTTCAACACGTATCTGGGAGCCTTCACGCTCCATGTCAGCGACTTTTTGCGGATCAGCGCGGTTTCGATGCGGAGCGTGTGGGTGCTTGCACTCGCCTTGCACGTACTAGTTGCTATGCGAACAGGACGAAATTGGTCGCCCATGAACGGAATACCAGGCATTCCAGAGTTCACCATCAGCTTTGTGTCGTGCCTGACCATCATGGCGCAATTCCGATCAATCGCATTCCGCGACACACACGTTGAGTCCATTTCGGAAGTGGTGCAGAGCTCCCGCGTCGCCTCCATTCGTGCGTCCGCGTACGATAACACGCGAAGTTTCTGGGGTTTATTGTTTTTTGGGAATATGGTGGATGCGCAATGCCTGTTTGCATCTGCGAGCGCGCTTTGTGCACTCGTGGTCTTCGTGTGGTGTGTGCTACGAGTGCTTAGCAAGAAGAAGCTGACGAAGCGTGTTGAGCTATTCTTTTGGCCGCGAACGTTAATCCCGTACTCTGGTGGCACGCTTTGGGCATCGAACGCACTCGTGGTCAGTTGGAACAGTCTTTTTGTGTTCACTTCTGCCGACGAGCAGGTGGGCTACGATCTACGCTATTCGTCATTTGAGCTGGCCAATACGTCAGCATTTGTCGACATGAAACGAGCGAGAAAACGTCCGAAGGGAGTGCAAGTGTCTCCGACGTTTCTTCTTCACGATAGCAAGTCAAGCCGCTTTGTGCAGCATGAGATTGCCATCTTTGATGAGCGGTGTCGTGAAGTCGAGTCGATGATCTACTTGATGAACTTGGCGGTGATGACGGATCCGATCGTGCTTTTGCGTTTGTGTTGGCTTGGGGGGAAAAACGTCGGCATCTACAAATCGAAAGCCACCGGACGACTTTTCTTCATCCCCCAGGCGGTTATGAAATCCCATCAAAATACCTCGCTTTGGATGGAGAACTATAAGCTGCTCTTCGTGGTGAGCACCAAGGAGTTACCGTGGCTGGATTTGCTGCAGTGCGGGTGAGAATCTGACCGGTATTTCCAATCGGTCTCCATGAAACTCGGCCACCATTCAGTCAAGAGTCTCCTCAATGCGGCAATCCCGACAGCGATGTTCGCGTCGCGACAGATCGATCTGAATGAAATCTGTTGAACGTTTCCCCACTCCGTTGATGCGTGTCACCGCGAACGCATTCGATGCTTGTCAGTGAAGGTGCATCTAAAAAGAGAGTGAACTCGAGATACACTCGATCCAGAACATTACCGAGCTCAAAATGTCGGATCCTGACTGGCGATTCGAACCTAAAAATATGGAGTTTGGCAATTCAGCAAGGTAGGTTTCGGCTCTTCTTTCTCCGGCGGGGTTTCAATTTATCTGGTGCATGCGGAGCAGTTCGCAAGCGAGCACAGCATCAGCAAAACGCGACGCTCCCCATTCGTATACCACGGACGACATGGTCGCAGACAGCGCTCAGCTCCAGCGTCTGCTTCTCAGACACCGCTTGAACCGCACCGGGTTTCTTGAACGCGATATGCCGTTCATGTGGTCGCGGTGCTTCGTGTCCATCTTCTCCTACGCGCTTTTGCTTTCCGATGTACTGCGCACAGGGATGGGGATCCACGCAAACCACTATCCAAGAGTTGAGCCGAACCATGTCATGTTTGTTGGTCCCTCTGCGTACCCGGTGGCTCACATTGTGCAGAATGAGACGCTCGATGGGACCCACGACGCGTGGTCCTACAAATACGACACAACCTCCATCGCCATGCGAGCCTATGCGGAGTTTTTCAAGCTGCAGACATGGCCGTCTTGTCTGTTCTATCGTTCCAAATGTGAGCAGACAAGACTGCAGCTCTCGACCATCTTTGAAATGCTGGACTCCCTCGTTGAGACTGCGTCTGCCGCCAAGTCCACAAGCAAAGCGGGACCGAACCACTTGACCCTTCGCACGACGAATGCATGGATTGACCGGATCCACCATTTCGTGCTGCCTTTTTTCTTCGCGGAGCACATGACACGAACCAGCCAAGCGCTGTACTACGACGCCAAGCTGCTGCGCGCTCCAGGATTCAAGTTTTGCGCGCAGAATCTGGTTCGGCCGTACGCATGCACAGATCTCTGGACGCATTTCACACCGATTTGTGACACAGCGAAGAACTCGCTCTGCGCGGGCGTTGGACGTGTCTTTGAGCACGCCATGCAGCGAATCCAGTTGCTGCAAGACACGCACAGTGATATGAGTGTGGATGTGTTGGTGCTCGAGAGCCGAGATGACCACAGTAAACCTGCGGTTTCCTTCCAAGGAAGGCAATTCTTTGATGTTGTTGTGATCGCACGTGTTCGCAGCTGTTCCTTCACACGTGAAGCCCATGCTCCTGAGCGTTGCTCGACAATCGCAGTCGACGACTATCGCTACGAAGGCGCGTCCCTCACATCGAACGTTATCAGCTGGTACCTTGTCATCGCATCGATTCGAGCCGTTGGTCAAATCTACGCATGGGTACGCCTGCTGATGCTCTACCTCGGCTGCTTTTATGCGCGATCCGCTGAACCCCGCTATGCTGGTGCTAGCGTCCTCGTCCGTAGCTGTGTTGCCGCGCGAACCATGTTCCTCATCCCCAGCCAAGTGGTGATCTACGGCAGCATTTTCCCCATTAGTTGCTACGTGCTTGCCCACATGCTCGACTCTGCGATAGTCTACGAGCTCGTGGCCCAAGCGTTCACTACGCCTCTTGGGGTGTTCAAGTTGAACCTTCGTGAGTTCGTGCAACAAAGCGCTGTATCCATGCGGAGTGTGTGGGTGCTCGCATTGGCGTTGCACTTCCTGCTGTTTGTGAAGACGCGAAGGAATTGGTCGTCTGTGAATGGGATCCCCGGGAATCCAGAGTTTTCGATGAGTTTTGCGTCCTGCCTGACTATCCTGGCGCAGTTTCGGTCCACCACATTCCGAGATGCTCGCGTTGAGTCGATTTTTGAAGTCGTGCCGCGCTCGCACATTGCAGCCATTCGCGCTGCAGCGTACGACAACACACAAGGAGTGTGGGGGCTCGTGGTTTTAGGGAACACCCTCGATGCAAAGTGTCTGCTCGGAGCCATGGGGATGCTTGGTCTCGTTCTCTTTTTCGCGTGGTGCATTCTTCGAGTTTTTGGCATGGCCGAGCTCATCGAGCGCATCGAGCTGTTCTTCTGGCCAACGACGTGGGTCTCGTACGCTGCTGGGGTGCTGTGGCCCATTAACGCGTTTGTGGTGAGTTGGAATGGGTTCGCCGTCGCCAACGGGAGAGCGGGACCATCGATCACCACTGTTAGTGCGCACTCGAAGCTGCATCCAGCGAGATCGCCACTCGCTGGCACGAAGCAGCCGAGGAAACAGCGTTCCAAGCGAGTGCACGTGTCGCCAGCGCTCTTTTTCCAGGACAGCGAGTCCAACCGCGTCATCCGGGGCGAAACCGCGATCCCGGATCGTCGATGTTGTGGCGTCGAGTCGATGGTCTACTTGATGAATCTCGCGGCGATGACGGACCCGCTTGTACTTTTAAAGTTGCGATGGTTTGGAGGCAACGAGATCGGCATCTACGAATCCAAGAGCACGAAGCGCCTCATCTTCCTCCCGCAAGCGGTAGCGAAATCCCACCACGACATTCCAATCTCATGGAAGGACTATGACTTGCTCTTGGTGGCAAGCACGATGGAGTTGCCATGGTGGGATTTGGTGCAATGCGGGTGAACCATGGTGCAAGTGGCGAGAATTTGGAAACGCTGGGGTTGGTCAGAGGATGAAGCGACTCTGCAGACGCTGTGTGCTTGGCGCTTGCGAGTTCTGTTCGCCTGCAGCACAAGCGGGGTCCAAGTTTCTTTGCAAAACCGCGAGTCGTCGTCTTTCTTTCGTCGTTGCGGTTTGTATCCACCAGCACAGCCTCGAGTGAACAACGACACACAAGTATGAAATTTTGAACCCGAGAAAAGCCGACAAGTTGGACTCCGCGGAAGGGGATCCGATACAAACGCTCTCGCACCGTGAATCCGCCACCACTGCGCTGTCCTTTCTAGATCTCCACACTTGCGGGCGATTCTCTCACGTGAGGGTGGCGCCGTGGTCAAAAAGTGAAAGATGAACCGCATTACTGCTGCTGCTGCGACCCGAGTCGTGGCACCGTGTCTCTCTCACGTGAGCGAGACCAGTTTGGTCGATGCCGTCCAGTATGGCGCGTCGCTGCTGCAGTGCGCCATCGAGGAGTGATCCGCCTGCACTCGCCAGCATCATTTGTCAAAATGGAGTGCGATTCCGAGACGACCCCGAGGGGATTTTGCGACGAAGAAGTGGGCATCCTCGGCCATCTGCTATTGGAGGAAGAACGCGCGCTTGACGACGAGCTTTTCCTGCTGCCGGAGCCTTGTCCTTCGTCTTCGAGTCTGCTGGAGCCATCTCCAAGCGCAGTGTCGCCGCCACACTCGTTTTCATCAAGCTACATGGACTTGATGGTCCCCCTGGAAGCAGCTGAGTTTTCCTTCCCGGAAGCGTACAGTGGAGCCGGCATACCAGCGAACAACGACTTCGGTGAGCGCCATCTCGATCCGGTGTATCGTGCTCGGTCGCGCGGGGCTATTCGGAAAGCGCCACGCACTGGGGGGTCTGGTCCTGGCAGTGGACGGATTTGTGCTGCTCCGGATTGTGTCAAGAGCAGCCAAAGCCGCGGTCTCTGTATCCGCCATGGCGGCGGCAAACGCTGCGCTGTTGAAGGGTGTACCCGAGGAGCTCAGGCTACCGGTCGCTGCAAGTCTCATGGAGGTGGTGTGCGCTGCAAAGTGGACGGTTGCGAGAAAAGCAGTCAAGGCTCGGGTTTGTGCCGCACCCACGGAGGTGGGAAGATTTGCCTCTTTCCGGGCTGCAAGAAAGGAACCCAGCGCGGCGGCAAGTGCTCCACCCACGGTGGCGCGAGGATCTGCATCGTCGATGGCTGCAAGAAAGTGGATCGTGGTGGCGGCATGTGCGGCATCCACAAGAAGACGATGGTGACCACGCAAGAGCACACTGTGTAGAGAGAGATGTGGAAAATGAACGATACGAGATGAATGGCATTCCTCTCTCTCTGGTGAAGGGTGTCAGCAACACGTCGGAGCTGCTGGATCGATGCGCTGGTGAGTGACACTCTTTTCCGCAGGAGCTGAGGCAACATTGGAAGATGAATACGATTTTAGTGTAGAATCAATATAGGCTGGATATAAATGCTGCGACAGAAGAGCATAGAATGCAACCTGAACATAGTGCTGCTGTACTTGTCAGAGTTACTGGATCCGATTCTATTGGCAACCTAGCCAAGCTTCTTCTGCGGGGTTGCACGGCTCGCCAACACTCCGCTCGATCTGAAGCTTGCGCATTTTTTCGTAGTACCCGGTTGTATCGCACGACACGACCTGCATCCGCACGTTGTAGCAGATTCCGGTCGAATTTCCACGCTGGCACCGACGATACAGGACACCCCCGCATGCGACATCAGTAGATTCCAACGTTGGCGCCGAATCGGCAAGGTCGAAAGGCACATCCAAGCAGACCTGGCCCTGGGTTTGGCTAATAATCGCTTTGCCAGCTGCTGATATCGTATCATTGACGCACTGGGTCTCCGGTTCATCAAAGCGATCTCGACACATGGATGCGGTGGGATCACAGATCCCCGTCATGTACCCATTGCAGCAAACTACGTTGCGGTAAAGCAGGTTGAACCTTTTAAGATCCGTCAGGGTGTCCAAAGACGGCAAACGCGCGACGTGATAATTTTCGACCAAGGTCAGGGAGCTCAAGCTTTCGAGATCGTCCAGGTTCGGAATCACCGCAAGCGAGTGCCCCGATACGATCGCCAGGCTTTCAAGTTCCGTAAGCCCTGCCAGTGAGGGATACGAAGGCAGCATGGGAATGGTCCCTGTGTGGATATAGTGAAGCTTGTGCATACGGCTGAACATGTCTGGAGGCATGTACTTGAGACCTCGTGCTGTAAAGTCACCTTCGATGTGTCTACATGTCGAAAAGCAGACCACAGCATCAGAACACTTGCAGCATCTACAGATATCTGTCCCGAATGACACTTACAAGTATTCCAAAGTGGTGAGCTCGGTCGTCCAGTCTGGGAAGCGCTCGGTCTCCGTGTAAATCAAGATCCTTTTCAACCGCGACGAAAAGAAGAGTCAGTTCATGAAATGCCCAAGCGCAGAGGAAAAGGAAAGGATGAACCCACAATTGCTGGAGATGCTTGCACTTCTGGAGCGCGTCTGGAAGCGTCGGAAGCGCTCGATTAACGATCTGAACACTTTTCAGCTCTCCTTGTATTGCTGCTTGGGTTAATGACTCCGTCACGTCCTCGGGATAGAGCCATTCATTGTACGTCCGAGGGTCTAACTTTCGGTTGATGTAGACAAGACAGGGGCATCCCTTTTCACGCACATACCATTTGTATGAGATCGCGGCGCAATGCGGTTGATCTTCACAGTTCTTTTTGCACGACACAAGTGAGCCGATTGTATAGATCAATGTTCCAGTTCCAAACACCAAAAATACGATAACGCCAAACACCAAGTGATGGCGCGTTTGCTTCCGCTGCTTGACCGAGTGCTTCTCCGTGAGCTGCCGCCTGTTCTTGTGGTGACTTTGGATCAGGAACCGAATGATCTTTCGCCATTTGTAGATCGAGAGGTAGAGCAGACCGCACTTGATAGCGATGCTTGATGTAGTTGTGAGAGTCAAGTGACTGAAGCCAAGGCGAATCACCGCAATCTGATTCGGATCGGCGAACAACTGTGCAGTTCGGTCATATGCCCCTGATGGAAGAGATTCCACTTTCGTTTGGAAGACTTCGCGATCAAAGCGAAACGTGTAGTAAGAGTTCGTGAGAATCAGCAGTGGCGCGAAGACTGCAAAAAACAAGTCGAAACTGAAAGCACACGACCATGGTTAAGAGTAGGGAGCGTGCGGGATATCGTTTTTGCAGCACAAACCACTTACAGGTAAAAGATCCTCGCCACGAATAGCGCATTGTCGAACGTTTTCCGCTGGAACCGATAGAACGAGATGAGCCAATTGAACGAAAGCATCGCGCAATAAAAAGCCACCATGGTAGCCGGGAATCCTTTTCGGAGATAGGTGACAAGTGTCACCGTCTGGAACGCAAGCTTCGGGATATCGTACATGGCGCTCTGCATACACACCACCATTCGGACAGGTCAGTCGCATTTCAATCAATCCAAAAGCAAAGCACACAGTGAATCCACGTACGTAATACGCGTGGTACACGCCGTCAATGTCGGAGAATTGGAAGTAGATAGCGCGCGCGCGTTTCATTTTCCTCTTGGCCAACGCAGCGCTTTTTCGCTGAGCGATGTCCAGCGGATGAAGCTGCGGTCGCTGCAGTCGTGACTTCAGACATGGAAGCAAGCCTGTGACTGCATCTCTGACGAACCCCAGATTGGTGATGAACACACCCTTAGCGATTTCTGTGACCGTGATCTCGCTTTCCACTTCTGTATTGGTCGACTCTCTCCCAGTGCTGAGGTACGAGGACGATTCGATGCTCTTGGAGTTGCGTACTGCCGGGGGTTCCTTCTCGATCGCAAGATGACGGAAAAATAGCATGTACACCACCAAAACTAAATAGAGACAGCCGAAAAACACGAGCAGTGTCGTCGCGGCGGCAACAGTAGCTGGGTTGGTCTTATCCAGCAGCCAGAACTCCCCATCGTCGTAATTTGTCGTGTTCATCAGCATGTTTGCGTATTCGGACGGGTAAACCTGGATATACGCCTGGTTGAACATCGCACCCGCAGAGAAAATGAACGCGACGACCATCGGGATGCCAAGAGCCCCAAATACATCGTAAAAGCATTCCCCCTGCTCTTTTGCAAAAGACACCACCGTCGGCCGCTCTCGTGTTGTGCACGACGAATGTCGACGACGTCGCTGGGTGGAAGCGAGAGTTTGGGACGTGCGGCTGGGGATGTAGAACGATCGGGAGTGGCTTGCAGCAATGTTCCCGTCTGTGGACACTCGGCATCGCAGCGTGCTTGGGTCTGTTGTCGCATGCGTGGTCGTGAGCGTGACGTCGCAGAAACTCAGAGGTTTGATGCTGCCTTCATGACTGGTGGGAGTGCCATCACCGTCCTTTGTCTGGACATGAGCGGGTCGCACTTTCGGCCACGACGGCGCTCGCGCTTCCATCTCTCAGCGCTCCTCGCTCTGCTTCCTGCGCTCTCACTCGAGACTCCACCGTATGTGTGTTTCTTGGCTCGAATTGCGGAGTCGTCGATGTCTGCTCGGAGCAGGACAGCGGTCGGTTTTTCTGTTAGTACATCACGAGCAGTCCTCACCCAAGAGGCATTCTGATATACGAAGTCGGTGCTTGGGCAGTCAAGGTGGAGACTAAAAATACCCGCAGCTCTCGCTATAAATGCATAACGTGTGTGCACTTCGTACCATGCGGTCAATACCGTTTTATTCTTGGAGCCGTTGCTCTGCTTTGAGGTGCTGCTGTATTTCCGTTGCGCTAACCGCCTTCTCCTGCGCACAAACATTCAGCAGCAACGACGACCGGAAAGAACCTCACACAATGCAGTCGTCTCTCATCTCGGATGAGTGAACGTTTGTCATCCTGGTGTTATCCGCTGATGACTCCCAGTGCGTAGAGAAAGGTGTCGAGAAGTGCGGTTGCATCCGACACGCGAATATTGCTTCTCAGGAAAGATGCAATGAGTGGGTCATGCGAGGAGCCGCAAAGGAGAGCCATGTGGAAGGTTGAGCCAGCATTGTTCGCTCGATTGACTGTCCAAAATGCAGATGCTGAAAGAAAGGAAACTTCAAAGTGCACATTGCGTACTTAACTCGATTCCACCATCCCACTCCGAAATGCGTACTTACCGAACCGCACTTACTTGCTGCGAGACACTCAGGAGTCCTGAAAAGTACGCATGCGTGTGTCATTGGCCGAAAAAGGTGCATTATGTTGTAAACTTTATGGCCAATAGAATGATCACCCCCTCGACCAACACTCACATGAAGCATTTCCGCGGTCGAGAAGCTCCAATTGCCTCCAAACGTCTCAACTCGTCAGATCCGCATTCGCAAAGACAGACTCGGGAAGCATCGTTCACCATGAAGAAGACGCGCATGTCGATCGACGACATCCACGCGATGGTGGGCTCCATCCGCAAGAACGTGCTCAACATGCGCGTGACCAACATCTACGATCTGCAGAGCACTAGCGGCGACAAGAGCAAGACGTACATCTTCAAACTGCACCAGCCACCGTACCCGAAAGTGTTTCTGCTCTTGGAATCCGGAATCCGATTCCATACGAGCAAGTATGCGCGTGACGCGCCGTCTTCCAGCTCAACGCTCCCAAGCCAGTTCACGATGAAGTTGCGAAAGCACTTGCGCGGGAAGCGTTTGGTCGCGCTGCAGCAGCTCGAAGGCGATCGTGTCGTCGACTTGACTTTTGGATCGGACCAGTTGCAGTGCCACTTGATCTTGGAGCTGTATGCGTCGGGAAACATTATTCTCACGGACGAGAACTACAACATCCTGTCGCTATTGCGAACCCACAAGTTTGATGAGAACGTGAAAATGGCCGTGAAGCAAGTGTACCCGATCGAGGTTCTGGAAAAGAAGTCTCCCTCCGAGTCGATTCAAACGGCGCCTCAGCTATCTGCTTTTGTCGACAAGTGGTTTGTGGACCTCGAAGTGAAAGCTGCTGCCATTGGCGGAGGTGCGAGTAAAGCGAAGAAGAAGGTGCAAACGCTGAAGCAGCTTCTGCTGATGAAAGAATCGTCATTCGGAGGATTGGGACCGGTCATCGTGGAGCATTGCATCGTCAGCGCGGGTCTACAGCCGGGGCTCAAGATTAAGAATGCATCGGAGTTCGAAGCGATTGGGGAAGCGCAGCTAGCGAAGCTTGTGGAAGAGCTTCAAGGTGGTTGGAAGCTGCTAGAGAAGCTGCAAGCGGAGCAAAACGCAGCAGTCGTCGATGTTGCCGAAGATGGGACGCCATTGGAAGTACCAGTTGGCACGACACCGAAAGAGAAATGCGGTTTCATCATTTTGAAGGATCGTGTGAACGATTCTTTCCCTGAGCAATACGAAGAGTTCACGCCATACCTCTACGCTCAGCATCGTCTTGGCAGCAAGAAGGTGCAGAGCTTTGATACGTTTGATGAAGCTGTCGATGAGTACTTCTCGCGCTTTGAAACAGAGACTGCGGAGGTTGCCAAACAGGCTGCTCAGCTTGCTGCAGAAAACAAGCTCGCGAAACTCAAGAAAAACCAAAAGACGCAGATCGATCAGCTTTTGGAAGTGCAGGAGAAGAGTTTCAAGCATGCTCGGCTGATCGAAGAAAACCAGCAAGATGTTGAAAATGTGCTGCTCGTGATTCGCAGCGCACTGGCGAGTGGGATGGACTGGCGGGGACTCAACGAACTCGTTCGCTTTGAGCAAAAGAACGGGAATCCCGTCGCATGCCTGATCCACGAGTTGGACTTAGCTCATAACCGAGTCTCAATTCTCCTATGTGACAACGACAACGACAACGAGGACGAAGACGACGATGAGGAAGACGACGAGAAAGACCAGCAAGACAAGCAAGCGTACGTGATCTGGATCGATTTGTCGCTCTCGGCTCTTGCAAACGCGCGAGAAATTTACACCAAGAAGAAAAAAGCTGGTGAAAAGGTGCAAAAGGCGACCGAGGCAACCCAGCGGGCGATTTTAGCTGCTGAAAAGAGCACGACGAAGACGCTGCAGAAGCAGCAGATGAAGCGGAACACGATCTACCAGCGACGCAAAGTCCTGTGGTTTGAGAAGTTTCACTGGTTTCTCACGAATGAAAAGTATTTAGTGGTTGCCGGCAAGGATGCGCATCAAAATGAGCTCCTCGTGAAGCGCTACCTGCGCAAGGGAGATGCCTACGTCCACGCTGATTTGCACGGCGCTGCTACGTGCGTTGTCCGCAATCGCGCTGCGGTTGCTGGTGAGAAATCGGTTCCTCCGATTCCTGTCGCAAGTCTGGAGCAAGCTGGCTGCATGAGTGTGTGCAGAAGCAATGCCTGGACAAGCCAAGTGATCGCTGGAGCGTACTGGGTGCATGCTGACCAGGTTTCGAAGACTGCTCCAGCCGGCGAGTACCTCTCCACTGGTAGTTTTATGATTCGCGGCAAGAAGAACTATATTCAACCGTCGCGATTGGAGATGGGTTTGGCCATCGTGTTCCGTGTGGATGAGAGTTCCGTGTCAAATCATCGAGCGGAGGATGCCGGAGATGCTCCTGTCCGTGCGTTTGATGCTGCTGTGCATGAAGTGACCGAAGAAGAGAAACCAAGCGATGAAACCATGGAGCCAGAAGAAGAGGATGGAGAGAAGAAGTCTGGTGGCAAAGAAGGCGAACAGGAAGAGCAAGCTGAAGAAGACAAGGAAAGAGGTGATGCGAATGGGACCCCCGTTACTGAAGAGCAACACGAGGCAGCAGCAGAGGAAGACAATGAAGCTTCGAATGAGTCTGCAGCTGCTGTTGCTGAACGTCCTGGCAAGAAGCGTTTGTCTGCGAAAGAGCGCCGTGACTTGAAGAAGGGCAAACTTCCTGTCGCCTCGACCAACCGTGAGCAGGATGCAGCGGAAAAGGATAGTACGACCACGCTAAAGGCGAAGGACACTGGTGCTGCGAGCAAAGCGGCAGAGGCAGCAAAGAATGTCCGTGGGAAGAAGGGGAAATTGAAAAAGCTGAAGAAGAAGTATGCCGACCAGGATGACGAAGACCGTCGGCTGCGGATGGAACTTCTGGGTCATGCGCTTCCAGATGAAGATGGCGAGGACGAGGTAGATGCCGATGCAAATGGCGAGAGCGGAGATGGCAACACCAGCGATGGCGAGAAGAAGACTGTCGGGGGTGGCGGCAATGATGGCGCTGACGAGGAACACATTCGTAAGCTGCGGGAGAAGAAGGAAAAGTTCCTCGAGGAGCAAGAAGAAGAAGCCGAAGGTGCTGACTTCTTTGATACGTTTACCGGATCCCCACTGCCAAACGATTTGGTGCTGTACTCGTTGCCCATGTGCGCTCCGTACGCGTCGCTGCAAAAGTACAAGTACAAGGTGAAGCTGCTCCCAGGCGCGCAAAAGAAGGGCAAAGCGGCCAAGCAAGCCATGGAGTACTTTTTGTCGTCAAACTTGAAGCTTGAAAAGGATGCTGCGAAGCAACACGGCGTCCACAAAACCGATGGTGCTGCTGGTGAGAATGCCGAGGAAGAGGAAGCTACTCCTGATGTGGACCCTTTAGTGGTGCAGCGTGAGCTCATGAAGTGCATCCCAGAGAACGAATTGGTGAACTGCATGGTCGGTCCCGTGAAAATCTCCGCGCCAGGGATTTACGGCGCGAATGCTGGCGGAAGCGGCGGCAAAAAAGGAGGAGGTGCGAAGAAGAAGCCGAGCAAAGGAAAAAAGTAGCCATAGACGACGAAAAAGCATGCAAAATCAAAATTGTGGGACTCGCAATCTTCTATTTGATATGCTTTTCTTCATCTCCCTAAACACAAGATCCCACCTGATTTTGTCGAATTATCGTCAATCATCGCATAATTTCAGTCAATCAAACGCCGTCAGCTCTCGCTTTTAAGCCAATCATGGAGCTGTGCTATTTTGCAGAGTGGGTTGCTTTTTCGTGAACATTCTGCATTTGGCGAAGCAGCAAGGAGAAGAGAGAGCAGAATGTCCCCGAATGGTGCGAGCGGTGGCACTGGGTACCAGACGCCGCTGCGGGACTTCCAGCGCGAGATCGTGGAGCTTGCGCGTGAGCAGAACGTGGTGATGGTCGGCGACACGGGCATCGGCAAGACGTTCGTGGCGATCGCGCTTTTGTCGGAGCAGGACTACTCGGACGACAAGCGCGCGTTCTTCTTGGCGCCAACGCGGCAGTTGGTGGTCCAGATCACGTCCAAGATCCAGCGCACAAGCATGCTGGTGTGCAAGGCGTACTTCGGGCAAGAGGTAGAGCTGTGGGATGAGCACCGGTGGGAGCGCGAACTGCGCAGCACGAGGGTGTTTGTGTGCACCCCCGAGATCGTGCGCAACATCATTGAGAAAGGATATGTGAACATGAACCGCATCAACTTGCTCGTGTTTGATGAATGCCACCACGTGACGAAACGACACCCGTATGCGCAGCTGATCAAGATGTACGACACTAGCGACGCCGAGAACATGCCTCGCATTTTCGGTACGACGGCGTGTCCAACGAAGCGATGCGCCGAGACGCTGCATGCAACGCTCAAGAAAGTCGAGCTGGACGATGTGGAAACGACGGAGTATGCAGCGACGGCGCCCATCATCTTTGAAACCTACCCGAAGCAACAAGTGGGATCCGAAGCGGATGTCATTGTCCCAGCAGGTATGCACGCGTTGGTGCAAGCGATGCAAGCAGGGTTAACGAAGGACATGGAAGAGGAAGAAGCTCGGATCTGTGCGATGCTTTTGGCGGAGCTGCAAGAAGTCAAAGTACTGGAGGTGTACGGGAAGCTGCTCAAGAAGGGCCGAGGGAAATCGACGCACGACGACGAGAAGCGCGCGAAACTTGTGAAGAAGTTCGTTCGCAGCTGCTTCAACATCTACAAGAACCTCGGTGCGTGGTGCTACTATCGGTTTGTGGAGCTGGAAATCGAGCGGCTCGCGACGTCGGCATCGCTCTTGATCGCGATTCCAGGAAGCATGTTCGGCTTGGACAAGGACGCCGTGAAGACCATTTTGCTGCTCAAGGCCAAGCGGAGCAACTGCAATTTCGCTGCGACGACGAAAGTGGCTAAAATTGAGGATCTGATCCGCACGAGACTGCTGGTTCCTTCCTCCGAGACGCCTTCGGAAGTGAAAGAGGATGGCGATGACGATGATGACAGTGACAGCGAGAGTGGCTCGGACCGTGCAACAAATTTTCTACTGTCTTTAATTCCGGTGGATGATGGCACCCCCAGCAACGATAACGAAGACAACAGGATCATTGAAGAAGAGGAGGTTAAGAAGAAGCAGCAGCAGCCTCTTCAAGGGATCGTATTCGTTCACACGCGTTCGGAGTGTCGTGTCTTGTCGGATTATTTAAACGAGAAATTTGCTGAAGAAGCAGCAGCAGCAGCAGGGAGTGACGACGAGCACGAGGAGGACGAAGACTCGAATGCGAGCTCGAATCCTGACTTTGTTGTCGCCAGCAACAATATATGTGCGTGCATGCTGGGACAAGCGAACGTTTCCGACACCGCGGCGTATAACTTGCCTGGCTTTCAGAGCATTCTTTCTGATTTCGAGTCGGGGAAGACGCGGCTTTTGATCTCGACCTCGGTGTCGGTGGAAGGTGTGGATTTTCCATTGTGTGGACTGATTCTTGTGTCGGATCGGATCAATACGCCGCGAATGCTGATCCAGCTGCGCGGACGAGCCCGCCATGAAGATGGCGTTGTGTACTACCTCGCTGAAGAGGATGATTTGGGTCACAAAGTGCATTTCCGCCAACTGATGCTCGAGGCAGATGCGATCAACCGCCTCGATTTTTCGCACGACAAAGAGGGATCGCTGCTTTCGCTCCCGCGGTCGGTTGCCGCGGAAAGCTTGCAAGGTCACATGTACTTTCCAGAGGAAAGTAAATTTCAGATCGAATCGACGGGGGCGATTTTGGATCTGGACTCCAGCATCCAGTGCGTGAATCAGTTTTGCCAGGCGCTTCCAGCGAATCTCTTCACCGTGGACTTTAAAGGCATGTACTCGTACACTCAATCTGTGCAGGGTAAGACCCCCATTTTCAAGTCCAAGCTGGATTTACCCGCCGAGTTGGAAGTTGGTCCGTTTGAAAGCGAGTTCGTGTTTTCGAAAACGTTGGCGAAAGCGTCTGTCGCCTTCCAAGCGTGCCGCACTCTCTGGGAGAAAGGATTGCTCGACGACTCGCTCAATTCGGTGTACCGCAAGAGCAAAGGGAAGATCGCGCGAAGCAACCAGAACCTCGGCTTTTTCCTGGATCGGATCAATGGGTAAAGGGGATACGCGTCGAGCGTGCAAGGTCTGCAGTCTTTTTGTATGTTGCATGTTCTTCTTCATGTCCAAGTGCAGACTACGCCAGTATTTGGTTCGTAAAAGTGCCGCAATACAATGAAAGTCGTAGCGCGGCAGAACTCGCTCGAATTTGCTGTTGTTGTGCCAGTTAGGAATGATATGCAGACCGAGTTAAAGGTACCATACAGTAAGTGCTGTGCGTCTGTCTTCACAGGATCAGATCATGAAGGCAATGTCCGGGTTCTTTCGGCCATCACCAAAGTACACGCATCCATGGCTCGACGTCTCTGGCTGGTGGAAGAAAAAAGTGCCCGGGTAGGTATAATTCCGCAGCGTGACGTAGCACCCCGTGTTGTCCTTGGAGATCACCCACGAACCTTCCAGATCCTGGATCAACGGGTCGAAGAAGTCGCCTGCACGCACGAGTCCTTCGGAGCTGAACAGCGCTTTCGCGCGCTCGGGCATGTCTGGTTCTCGAAAGTGGAAGTAGTTGTACAATTGCGTCGCCTGCTCCCATTTGAGACCATGGAACGACGGATTCGCGATCACTTGGCGTTGGGGAGAGACGACGTATGCTTCAAGGGGCACCACAGAGATCGCATGGTCGATCTCACTCACGACATACGCGAGGCGATCCAGTTCCGTGAACGGCGCCTCGCCTTCTTCGGCATTTTGAGGCTCTTCGCCCGCGAGAATGAACGCTGGGTCACCCTTGAGGCGCGTCGTGAGCTTGGACGCGACATCGACCTTTTGCTTATTGAGCTCTGGGAACTGCTGCAGCTCCGGGGACGAATTCGTGCTGTATGACGCAACAGCAGCGTGATAGTCCATTAGCATCAGCAGAGCAACTCGGAAGGAGGAGGTTGCATCCTTCTACCACCTGATAATGTCTAAACGTACCAGAAGTAGAATTTCTTCTTTGGGTACTCCTTCGCTGGAAGAATCGCGACGGCGACGAGGTAGTCCTGCGTGTCCCCCAATATGCGTCCCCAAAAGCGGATCGAGAGCAGCGCCTCGGTCGCGCGACGCTTGACCATCCCGATCTCGAGGTTTGAGCGCTCCTGTGGAGTCAGTGCTTGACCCACACAGCGACTCACGACGTCCATTTGCTCCAGCTCCATCGTGATCTATAGAACAAACTCGCACGCACACCCCAGGACGTGCACTTCACAATTAGGCACGAAGCGAATGCACCAGACAGATCCGTGCACCCAAGCATCCAAGAAGCACTCACCTTCGTAATGCGAGACCGTTGAAATGGAGATATGATGCTGTCGAATGTGCCCATTTGTGCGACTTTTCGCGATGTTTGCGTAACACGATTCATTTTGGATCGCACCCGCGTATAATGTAGACCACGCTAGGACAGGCGTGGTGTGGTGTTGAGAGGTCCGATCAGCTTCAAAGCAGACGACTCTCTCGGTGCACAACCGATTCATCCGTCACTGCAATATGCTTGGGGAGATGGAGGTCAATATCGGCGCGCCGGTGTCTCTGATCCGCGGCGGCCACGAAGGATTGCGCGTGGCGGACGAAGGCGTTCGGTGCGTTCCTTCTCTCTCTCTGTTGTGCGGTGTTTATACTGCAGCGCTTGCCTCGGTGTCCGAGCAAGTGCGCACATTTACACTCTCTAATCGTGGCGATCCCATTGCATGAACAGGTTGCTGGAGAGTCTGAACGAGCCGATCGCCGTGGTGTGCTTGGCTGGACAGTACAGGTGCACATCTGCTATATCCAGGCTCATGACAGCGCTATTCACGGCGACTGATTGCTGTATATGTTGTGTGTGTTGGTGGGTATTCTTGAAGCTAGAACGGGCAAGAGTTTCTTTCTCAACCAATTGACGCGTACGAAGCAACGCGTGGAGCAGGTCGCAACAGCAGGTGACAGCGGAGATGTTGCGCCGCTAAGTGGCTTCCGCGTGGGTCCCACGACGGAATCCTGCACGCGCGGCATCTGGCTCTGGGATCCACAGCCATCGATCCGCAATGCTCGTGGCGAGAAAGTGCTGTTCATGGACACCGAAGGCATCGCCGCGACCGATAACGACGAAAGCTACGACGCGAAGATCTTCTCGCTGGGACTGCTGCTGAGCTCGCTGTTTGTGTTTAATACGATGGGCGTGATCGACGAAGGCGCGATCGACCGTTTGTTCCTGGTCTCGGAGCTCACGAAACATGTGTGCGTCAGCGCCAACACGGACCACCAGCCGGTGCCATCTCCTGCGAGCACCACGCAACTGCCTTCGCTGGATGCAGAGCACGAGGATGACAGCGAGCTGAAAGACTCGATGGCGGAATCCAGAGATCTTGCGCCGCACTTCCCACCGTTCATCTGGCTTTTGCGCGACTTCATGCTGGACATGCAACAAGACGGGACGTCGCTGTCGCCGAATGAATACCTGGAGAAATCGTTGGAGCTTCGTGAAGGCAACTCACGCCGCAACGAAGAGCGCAATAAGATTCGCAAGTCGATTCAGATTCTGTTTGCGCGTCGGGAGTGCCTCACACTTGTCCGTCCAGTCATGGACGAATTGCAGCTACGACGCGCCGCAGAGCTACCCGTCGACGAGCTTCGCCCCGAGTTTGTGACCCAGATGGAGACGATTCGAGACCGAATCTTGGCGGTGGTCGCGCCAAAGCAGCTTTTCGGGAAAGTCATGGATGGATCGAAGCTAGCACATTTGGTGAAGTGCTACACCGAAACGATGAACAGTGGGTCGGTCCCAGACATCCGAGCCGCATGGGAGTATGTTTCCGAAGCCACCTGCCAGACAGCTCTGATGAATGCGATGGAAGCATATGACAGCATGATCGCAGTGACGAATCCGGAAGAGACAGAAGAGTTCGCTGGCAAAGGTGGGGACGAAGCAAACGGAGAGGTGAAGATTTTATCTCAGCAAGCGTTTGAGAAAATCCATAAAGATGCACAGGATGAAGCGTTAAACATTTTCAAAAACCAGTCCGTCGAAGGCGCGACGCGTGCAACGTGCTTCCAGAAGCTCAAGCTGCACATCCAGAAACAAAAGTCGACTCAGATCGCACTGCTGCAGAAACGATCAACCGCATTCTGTGAAGAGATTCTCGTTGACTTGCGACGGAAGTATCTGCAGCAACCTTTGGAAGACGGGGTGTGGGATACACACTTCTTCTCGGCGGCGCGTAAGCGTGAAAATGGAGCGAGTGGTGTCCACGATCAAACTGCGTCCTTCCAAGTCACGCTGGACGCTCTGGAGGAAATGTACGAGAGACTGGCTCAGGGACCGGCGAAGAAAGTCGTGTTTTACAATTTCTTACGCTCTGAGACGATTTTGTTCTTCCAGACGCTGTTCCAGAGACTGTCGCACGGATACGACGCTGCGAAAGCTAAATGGGAGCGCGAGTTCGCCGACTTGCAACACGAGAAGCAAACTCATGAGCTTGAGTGGAAGCAGCAAGTACAGGCGAAAGAGATGGAGATAAAAATGCTGCTGGAATCGAAAGTCCATGCAGAAGAGAAAGAGCGGATGCAGAGTGGCCGGATCATCGAGCTGCAGCGCCAGTGCGAGCAGCAGCAGACTGCGATCTCAACGCTTGAAGAGAAGAAGCGCACTGTGAAGGCTGAACTCGACGGACTTCAGGCGGCATATGCGCAAATGGAGAAGGAGTTCGAGAAAACAAAAGCTCGCTTAGAGCACAAAGAAGACTCGCTGCTTCAGCAAGCCGAGGAATCTCGCCACGTAAAGCAGGAGCTTACGCAACAACTGGAGACAGCGCGAGCTTCCCACCAAGACGAAAAAGAAGAATGGATCAAACGCGTCGCGGACCAAACTGCGGAGAAGACGGGACTGCAAAAGCAGCTGAAGCAACGCGATCACGAGTTGCAGCAGAAGCAGCTCGATCTGGAGCTTTTGTTGAAGGAGCACGAGTATCTTCGCCAGGAATACACCGAAGGAGTCGAGACCAAGAACCGGAAAGTTGCCGAGTGCATTCAGCTGCGCGAACTAAACGCGGAGCTCGAGACGCAGCTCGAAGACACACTGACTTTCCAATCGAGCATGACTGAGGAGGCGGAGCGAGAAAAAGGACGTCTGCAGTCGCGACTGGAGCGGTATCAAACCCAGTTAGGACGTTTCGAGACCGACCGCGAAGTCGAGGATTTGCTGAAAGATTGCGTCGCCGAAGTCGTTCGACTGGCCGAGGTCGACAAGATCACCATGCTGCAGGAAGAGAAGGAGCTTCTGCAAGAGCAGTTGGCAGAACTGTACCTGAAAATCTCCACGCTGCCGGATTTCTACCAGCGCGAGATTTTTTGCTCGCCCGAGCCAACGCCCAACTTTTTCGAAGCGTTGACCTCATAGAGAAGAAAGCGTGGATTCCAGCTGTATGGGAAACCGACACCCGGCTAACGAAGAAGATGATATAGAATCATTGTTTACTATCCGTATTGATGCACTTCTACGAATCCATGTGTGTGAATCGACCAAAATGAGCAGACGAGTTTGCTGCACCTTCCATAGTCATCACTGCACCTGCTACATTCACCGACCTGTTCCGGCGCATTGAACTCGTCGCGTTGTTGCCTGAATCGTTGCCGTCATCGCTTCCAAAACTACTCTTTCGGACTGGCTTGGCGTCGCCCTGCGTTGATGAGCAGCTTCGAGGTGCTGCGGGAACCTGATCCAGACTCGACAAGTTTATGGAGCTCGGCGATGTATAGAACGACGGAACACGACCGAGTGTCTTTCTTCCGTGGCGCTTTTCATCCTCTAGCGCCTGTTCGCCTCGCAAGTAGCGAACCGCTCGCTCGAGAGCAAACTCAATCCGGCACATCGTGCGAATGCGGGCGATATATGGCCAGCACGCACGCTCTCCTGCTTTCACGATCTCTGGGTACGTTTCGGACGTGGGATTCGATAGCACAATCCGCAGTAAATTTGCCATAGAGATCTTATCCGTGGGGCAAATCGTAATGTCGCCTTCGTATTTCTGTGTCAGCAAAGGGATGAGACCAATGTCAAGAAACTTGAGGACATTCGTATTGAGTCCGAACTCCGCGATATTCTTGATATACGCCTTCATCTGCTTCTTCAGAAAGCTCATCAAACTTCCTGTCTGACCATTTCCGAACGATGAGTACCCGGAGACTGCCTTGTAGTGAATGTTGACTTGGCTGACGATAAAATGGTTGACGTTGAACAGCTCTGAGAGTCGTTCCATGGGGAGGTCGCACTCGACGCTCCCGTCACTCCATTTCAGACCTTCTCGATAGTACGGCACAATGTTCCCATGCTTGTCTTTCGCCAACAATTCCACCGGCCGAAAAATCTTTGGAATCGCGCAGGATGCCAGCGATGCAGACCACATCAAAACGTTGGGGGCGGTCAAGTAATTGAGCAAGTGGGGGTAGTCGTCGGTTTTCAGCGGCGTGACCGTGATATTGATAATTCGCCCCGTTCGGTCGTACGCCTCTCGAAATGTATAATCGCCCATATTGTTCCGCAGCGCATCGCGTAGAACGTTCGTATCCAAAGCGTAGCCTTTATCCGCGAATCGGTTGAGCAGCACCAACGTATCCCGCAAATGTTCATACCCACGTTTTGGCAGAACATTCTTCAAGGGAGGTAAAAAGGAAGGCGAGTAGTCCTCGACGTCTTTCTTTGTGATGTTTGGACCGAGGAAGTTCAAGTCAACAGGATCGTCCGCGAAGAACTCCACAATCTCCTCGTCTGTCCGTACGCCAATAATTCCAGCCACAATAGAGCCCGCAGAGGATCCTGCGATGACGTTTGGCAGCAGATTCTGTTCCGAGAGTGCTTTGATCACGCCTGAATGATAGAATCCGAGCGCACCGCCACCCGAAAGCAGGAGTGCCGAACGACCGAAGGCGTGTCGGGTCTCACTGAAGAATGCTAATTTGTTGTCAATGGAGAGCTCTTCGTTGCTTTCTTCATCCATTCCAGAAGCGCGAAGCACAGTATTCATAGACTGAACGATTGTGTCAAGGTATTCTTCAATGATGTCCTTGGTGCCAACTACGTGTAGGTGCAGGTGGTTAGCAAATAGCCCAACTAACATGCTTGAAGGACAAAAACGTCATACCATTGCTCACAGTGTAGAGTCGCGGATGACCAATTCCCCAATGCTTTCGTAGCAAGCCGGCACGAAGCGCAAACATCGAGCCCATAACGTCATTTTCGAACTGTAACCTCTGCAATCAAACAGAACACAAACCGAAACATCGTTAGAAAACCACGCGTGCACGCACCACCTTCAGCCGCAGGTTGCTTACTTTGTACATCTGCGTTTTATTCATCACTCGTTCATACAGAAACAACCCCGACGCAGGATCTTCTCGCCACTTATCTTTGCCTTCAACTTTATCCAGCTCCCCAGCGATCGCTAGCCGCTCCTGGAACGTACGCGCATTATCAAGCTGCTTTCGCAACCGTAGCGTTTTCCTCCCTTTCGCCGTCAATTGCATGTACGAGTGCACGATGAATCTTCGAAACTGCAAATTCATCTCGTAGAAGATATGCAGCAGGAAAGTCGCACACAGATACCGCGCGAACACATCTGGCACAAGCACAACGCGAATCGTGCGCAGCCACAGCTCGACGAGCGTCATCAGCACGCCATGGTACACGGAATATTTGTGGGCGGGAGCGGCGTATTTTCGGTACTTGATCTGCGCGATCATCCTGCGGATGAGCTCTTCATGCTTCTCGAGTCCCGTGATGTAGATCCAGAAGCGGATCCACAGATGAACCGAGGTGCCGCCGTACTGTCTCGCGAGTGCGATGAGGTGGCGCACCGTGGAAGGATTGGACACGGAGGTTGAAGTTGTGGCGAGCCATCCGGTCTGCGTCGACGCGACTGCACCCATCTCTTCTTTACAGTAGCTCTTCCTACTGTAGGACGTGTCTGCACTCACACACACACGCGCACACACGCGGCTGGATGGGTCGCTTTCGATCTTTCGTCCGCTTGCTGTGGCTTTCGATTCCGCGCACTGCGCGCTCTTTTCCAGAATGCGGAAACGACGTTTTTTCTTTGCAAATGAGTTGAACCCTGCCCCCTCAAGTGGCAACGGTTGCCACTTGGAGCACACCGCCGAAAAATGGGCGTTAACGACCAGCAACTTCAACTTGGTTCCGATGCAAAAATACACTATGGGAGGGGTGGGTTTGAAGTGAAGGCTGACGGGCGTTAAGGTGCAACACCCACCCACATCACGGCAGAATCCCGTGCAAATGGCTTGATCGTTCGATTCGATCGAGTCTGACGTGGAGGTGTCAGAGTGATGGTTCGATGCGTTTCTTTTCCTTCACCTGCAATCAATTGACAACAGAATAGCTCAAAGTTGCGAGTTGGACAAAGTCAGTGCAAAATCCTGCCAAAATCGAGATAAGCGAGAATCTACTTTATTCACGATTCGGAAGTAATCGCAATCGTGCTGTACAACAGAGAAAGTGGAAGCCACATCTCTCGCTGACCTTCAAGTCCCACAAGAACTCAGTTTCGCTGGTGGAGTGACCCAAAACCAGCAATATCAGAACCAACATCATCAGCGCACACAAATACGTCGAGCGCGCAGGTCGTGTGCTCTTCCAGCCTTCGTTCCTCGTCGACCTGTGGCAGATGCTCGTATATTATTCATGATTGGAAACATGGAGTGACTCTGGTCTTCGTGGTCATCTATCGCAACCGACTAACTCTTGTGCATATATATTTGTGGAGACTCGCGCACGAACGCCGCTAGGACCGTCTTTAGAGGGTCACACCGGTCGCGTGGCTTGGGATGTACTTTTCTTGCTCCAGCACTTCGTCCGCGATCGCGATGAGGCGGTCGTCACGCTTCACGCCGTTCTTGAGGTCTCGGAGCAAGTTTTGGATCTTGTCGGAAGCATTGTCGCAGTACAATTCCGTTAGCTTTTGTTCGTGGGCTGCCGACTCGATGTTGCTGCTCAACGACGACGACGCGCGCGAAATCGTCGCAGTCATCGCGTAAAGAGCGATCGCCGAGTCAGCGATGCGCTCCAGCTGCAGCTGTTCGTCCACGACCTTCTTGCCGTGCTTGCGGAGCAAGAACTCGACGGCGTCGCCGAACTCCGCAGTGCGCTTCGACAAAAGCTCAGCAGCGGGCTTCAAGTTTGGGTGCACACCTTCCAATGGGGCTGGCGAGAGCTTACGCTGGAGACGGTCAGAGATTTCCTTGGCAGCGCCAGACGGGTCCTTCAATGGGTTCGCCAACACCTTGCCGACCGCAGACAGACGGTCACCGGCAGCCTGCAAGCGACGTAAGAACCAGCACAATCGTCAATGAAATGCCCAAGACGGTGAACATTCGCAACAGACATGGACGCAAAACTTACTCGGATTCCGCTCAACGCGATCAGCATACGAAGAATCTCGTTCGTGCCTTCGAAGATCGAAAGGATTCGGCAATCGCGCATGTAACGCTCGAATGGCCAGTCCTTCATGAAACCGGTGCCGCCCATCACTTGGATGCTTTCGTTGATGCCAGAGAACGCGACTTCCGAGCCGTACACCTTGCACATAGCAGCTTCGATTTCGCACGATGGGTCGCCACGATCAATCATACCAGTCGTCATGAATGCCATGGATTCGATAGCATACGCATCAAGAGCCATAGCGCCAAACTTCTTCTTGATCAACCCGAAGTTCGAGAGCGAAGCACCAAATTGCTTGCGCGAGTTGGCGTGCTCAGCAGCCATACCAATCACACGGCGAAGCGACGCGCCAGCGCAAGCGCCGAGACCGAAACGACCGTTGTTCAAGATGTTCATGGCGACCTTGAAACCTTGGCCGACACCGGCAGCTCCACCGGTCTTGTTGTCTGGACCACCACCAAGCACGTTCTCGATTGGGACCTTGGTGTTATCGAAGAACACTTGGCACGTGTTCGAGCCACGGATACCCAACTTGTCTTCTGGTGGACCAGTCGTGATACCACCGAAGTCGCGGTCAACGATGAACGCAGTGACCTTGTCCTTGCCGTCCACTTCGGTTTGAGCAAAGACGGTCATCACTTGAGCCCATCCACCGTTACTGATCCAGATCTTGCCTCCGTTGAGGATGAAGTGCTTCCCGTCTTCCGAGAGAACGGCGCGAGTCTTGATCGAACCCGCATCCGAACCGCTGGATGGTTCAGTCAATGCGAAAGCAGCGATGTGTTCGCCAGTCGCAAGCTTTGGCAAGTATTTGGCTTTCTGCAGGTTTTGCGATGCAAGAAATGGCACATTGAGTTAGCACACATGATACGTGCAATAGTTTTCGTGACGCAAAAAATACACTAGGAAGATTGCAACGCACCTGCTCGTCGTTACCGTTGAGCAAGATACCCTTGAGACCAATGGATTGGTGCGCCATGACGGTCACAGCGAGACTGGCATCGGTGATTTCTTCACACACACGCGCGTACCCCGTGTTGGAGAGACCGAGTCCTTCCAACTCTTCAGGGATTTGCAATCCGAACAAACCCAACTCCTTCAAGTCGTTCAAGACCTGGTCTGGAATCTTCTTCGTTTCGTCGATGGCCTTCGAGTCGACGGTGGTAAAGTACTTTGACACTGGCTCCACGAGCATCTGCAAAGTTTCCTTTTCGGTTTCCGACAACTGCGGGTATGGGAACGCGCGCTTGGCGTTGTTCACACCGAGGAAGAGACCGCGGGTGTACGACACGCCTTCAGCGGCTTCGGCAGCGGTTTGCAGCGAGCGCGCGCCTTCAAGCGTCGTGCGTGGCAGCATGCGGGTGGCCACAGGACGCGCGAAGGTCTTGGAGTTGCGAAGCAGCGAGATCATGACCATGGTGGAATGTGTGTGTGTGTGTGGCTTCCAGGGCGTCGAGCGAAGAGGTCCGGTGGATCGCGGGCGAATTCGATTCTGTTGCTGGCGATTGCGACTGGATCGTTTTTTGCTTTTTTTTGCTTTTTTCACGGCGGTTCCGACGGTTTTTGACGTGGCGCACTGCAGTTCTTGACAAGATGGATGTGCATAAACAGGTCGAGCGACAATACTGCAACATACCGGTTATGGATTCGGTACGAAGTGGGAAAACGAGCAAGATTCAAAATCGAAAATGCATCAAGATATCAAGGTGTTCAATGACTGCAAGGATTCTGTGGTGCGAATTTCTGCGCTGTGCACCAACGGCGATGTTTGGTCTCATCGCGCTCGTCGATCTGACTGCGCCGTGATGCACAGAGAGCTCGGAAGTCGTTGGGCTGCTGTCTCCAATCTACTGCCAAAGTGATCAATCCTTTGGTTCGACAGCGTATTGGGAATGCGAAGAGGAGGAGGTGGTGATGTGGAGTCGTCGTATCTTAATGAATGTGTACTGTACAGAGCTGTGGTTACGTAACTTG